>JAVQJD010027980.1:0-18096 GCA_036023655.1 Nannoperca australis | reverse complement strand
TTCCCCTGCAGCCTCGGTGTGTTTCTCTCCAGATCTCCTGCGGGATGTCCGCAGATCTGGTCACCATGGACGGCTTAAGTTCAATCAGCTGATCCCGGGTGTAAACAAAAGCGGCCATGCAGTTGTTGCGCTCAGCTGACTGCAGGTGAAAGGACCTCCAGAGCGAACAGAAACACCCAAAACCTCTCCACCAGCACATTTGTGGAGGCCACGACTCCAACAAGTCAACACAAAACAAAAAACCCATAAGTACAAAGTTAAAAAAAGATGAATAGGTAATGAGCACAATCATTAGTTGCAGCCCTATATTACACTGTTCCCAGAGTAAAGTCAAAATGCAAGTGCATTCATCAACAAATAATCACAATATGACAATAAGAGCCAAATAGGTTAACTTACTTTTGAATTGTTCTGTTTTCCTGCTTTTTTCTGCATAAATGCAAGTAAGCAATTTAGATATTCAATATGTGCACATGGTGACCTCTCCTCAACACCTGCACTGTAGTATGCATCAAGGTAACAAGTCACCACACTGTTTTCTACATTATTTAGATTGTGTGATGCTTATCTTATTATCTCACACAGCTAGCAGTAGTTTCAGACCTAAGAGGCATGCTAATAGACAGTTGTCCACCATCACAAGAAACTTTTGAATGGGTTCATTGCTGTCACACGATGCCCCGGCCCCCGACCCAGTGGGCTTTGCTCCTTGTGACATTTGTGACATGGCGAGGGCCTGTTCATTCAGTCAGGTAATAAGCACTCGACAGGGAGGCACCAATACAAACCGCTGCGCACCAGTTCACTGCCGGATTGAAAAATTGCTCTACAAACAAGACAGTTTCCAATGCCAAGTTGCCATAGCAACAGATACACTCAGCCGCCTCATTTTCAGGTGGTTGATATTTATGGCAGTTTTGGATCACTTTCACATCAGGAGGAGAAGTTACTTGTTTCTCCTTTAAATAGAGTAGTGAAGGTTATTTCAGTGATAACACAAATCTGATTATCTGTGACGTTCTTTGTCACAGGGGAGGTGGTAAACAACAGTGTCTAGTATTCACCAGAAACACATGCCTCTCTTTGCACTGACTGGTGCCTCAAAATACAGCATGTCAGGGATGGTATGATTATCTTAGAGACTGTCTGTGTCAGAGAATATTAAAGTCCAATAATTTTTTCAGAAAAGAGAGCCATTTTTTAAATGTTGAACGCATAAATGAAAACATTTCTTGTAGATGCTAGGTAATAACTTTATGAAGATGTAAAAGAAGAATCATTTTTAGGGGTGTGAACATTAACCTTTACTCTAGATACGCCTGTCCTGCTAGCTCGCTCTGTTTCTCAATCACATACCAGAGCACAGTGTATCATATCGTTTTTGTATTGAGCCGTGGACTATTTAGATATAGAGATACACACCCCATCCTAAGAAGACTGTAATTCTGTCATTTGTTAACAGTAAAACCTGATAACTGTTTTGTTCCCACAATTCCAAATAATGTAATGTACAGTGCTTGACAAAACAGCTGACGATTTAATGGCATCAGCTTTTGTTTCCCTCTCAATGTCTGATCCTGTGACCCTGTCATTTCCACTCCAATTCAGTTCTGGTGTTTTTCACACAATACACGACTTAGCAGAAATGAGACAGCATCCAGGGTAAGTAATCAGCTTTGTGTAGGGTCAATAACATGATCAGATGAGCCCATTGTTAATACTTGATGAGGATTGCTCAGCTTATGCTCCCTCCCCCCTTTGGAGTTGGAGGGAAGATAAATTATGAATAAGGCATCCATAAAACATGTTATTTATGGAGATTAGGGGATATTTAAGACATCTTTAATTAAATTCAGCTGACCCAAGGTATTTTGCCAGAAATCCCTGTAGCCATGGCTTATTTCAGTTATTGTAATGAAAGGAGCAGCAGGGAGGGATAATAAGGTAGCAAAAGAAATCGGTTTGCATGTACAAAAACATGTTTTGCTCTGGTATTACAAAAGCCCTATTATGACCCTATGCAACATCGTATTAGCCTTAGCTGTTCTGTATTTGTATCTGTATGCAACAAATCATGGAAAACATTTATATAAAATGTTTCTTTTTTCAAATATTCACATCAAATAATGTGACTGTATCTTTGTAGCCATACAATAAAGTGAAATATTTATTTGTGTTCTTCTATTCATCCATGCATTTTGTATGGCAAAGGATATGTTTTTTTCAGTAGTGTACACAGTGCTCTGCAAAGCAAAGTGAACACACACTGCGGGACTTCCCTTTTGGTCCAAGACTTTGATGGTGAAGCGGTATAGAGAGACATCGGATGCTTTCTGGGTAAGTAGATTCACTATGTCGGGTCGTCTTCTGGCTTTATACGTGTCAGGCCACGTGGAAGTTGATTGAACAACGGCTTGATTGTATTCACGATCAATTTTAGATAACATGCAAATTCAACACTCAGCTACATCTCCTACTACGGGAACCAAACTCTGCAGCAAAGCTGGCCTCTCCATTCTCCTTTTCTGTCTGTGTATGCACTCTGATTTGACTCTGATCTGATCTTATTAGCTGATTTTCCATTAAGTATAGTAACTTAGAGAGTGACAGTTTAATGTGTTTACAGTCCTCTCACATGGCCAAACCCACATCAATAGAGCTTGACGTTTGATTTCTCCACTGCCCTTAAACTGTGATTATGTGTCTCTCTCTCTCTTTGCTGTTCTGGCACTGGCGTCTAAATGTTGATGACAGATTGAGTCCAGTCCAGAGACTACTGAGGGAAGCTAGTTTCTATTGTGGTTACATGACATCTGGGCAGAGAGATATTGAAAGTTAAAAACATTTGGAGATGCAATGATGTTTTTTTTCAAATTCTGAAGCATGTTATTTTCTTTGCTCTCTTTCCCAAATTGACAAGCTTTATGGAGATTTGCAGCAACGCCTAATGATGGCTGTGAGGCGATGAGTATCTAGTGGCTCCATTTAGACACTTCAGAGAGTGCTGCAGAAAATGCAATCAACTCCACTCTCTGTAATGAAAAAGCTCCCAGCTACCTTGCCTTTGTGGCCGCTGGTTGAATAAACAGGCAACACCAATCCCAGAGGGTGCGACGCCCACTGGACGCTGCTTTGTTCAGCTTCTTTGAAAAATCATACCATCAGTCATTCCACTTCAATCACACTCTGCCACCAGTCAGTCCCAGAGTGGATGAAGCAGCAACAGCACACACACTTAAATCCAGTGCAAGTGTGAGTGAACTTCCCTCCCTTCACTCCACCCGATCGAGTATGGAGCTAAATTAAGGTCATAAGTTTTGTTCATTCAAAAAAAAAATCGGAATCTGAAAGTTCAAGTTTTGATGTTAAAGTCTGAAAAATGTAGTGATGTATTCAAATTAAAAATAAGTGTATGAAAAGTTTTTTCGGGTTGAATATAATTTTCATTCAGCTCTAGAATTTTTTTCAGATTTCATTTTTCTTTGGGTTCAGATTTTATGTTTTCACATTCAAAAACTTTTTTTTCACCTTCAAAACTTTTTTTCTTTAGTTTCAAGTTTTTTTTTTAAGTTCAGGTCTTTTTTTTTCACTTGTGTGAGCTCGACGCTGTGAGGAGTCCAAGATCACAAGCACTAACTAGCTAAAAGCACAACGCCAGTTAACGCTAGCCCTGTGCGTAATTTCCACCTAAAACCCCATTTCCTCCTCCATGTATGGCCCCATGTTACAAAAATGGCACATCCACATTATTTAGACTCATTTGCCAGAGCATCTGTTCTAAAATAGGTAACTTACTTGCGCACTGGAGCCAGAAGGTTGACCTGGCAGAGCGGACGCCATCCTATTATGCTGCGTTCACAGACGCTATGTGAAAGTGGGAAAAATCTGAATTAAGTGTGGTTGTTCAAATGCACAATCTGGCAAAGTGTATTGCTCTTACACTATGATTGGTGCCCGATGCTGTCTAAAACAGTTTGTTAAATGGAGCTTTGTCACTGTCATCAGTTGTTTAACTGCCATTCACGCGAATTTAGTGTGTAGAAAGTGTGGAGTCATACGTCTCCCAGTAACTACAGTTTCCTGAAGGCAACATGATGGAGCCAGGTCTTCATTCTCCTGTTCATGCTGTCAGTCATTCTTCCAAGCCCCTCTCAGTTGAAGCCACGCCCCCCCACGCCAGATCAGGGTCAGAAGTCTGAACTGAAAAAAAAAAGATCTGAAAGTGGGGGAAAAAAGACCTGAACTTAAAAAAAAACTTGAAACAAAAAAAAAGTTTTGAAGGTGAAAAAAAAGTTTTTGAATGTGAAAACATAAAATCTGAACCACAATTTAAAAAAAACTCAAATATCTAAATATTTATGAAAGTGAAATCTGAAAATTTTTTATTTATTCAAAAAAATTCTAGAGCTGAATCAGAATTATATTCAACCCGAAAAAACTTTTCATACACTTATTTTTATTTTGAATACATCACAAAATTTTTCAGACTTCAACATCAAAACTTGAACTTTCAGATTCAGATTTTTTTTCTCGAATGAACAAAACTTATGACCTTAATTTAGCTCCATAATCGATGCTTAAAAGAAAAGGCTCCTTTAATCACTATTTTTACTAAATGGTATTATAGTTCTGCAGAAAAATTTTCCCACGTCAGAAATGTAGTTTTGTCTTTCTACATATGGCTCCACACTTGCTCACTGCTTACTCTGTGGATCTTTTTCAATAGCATCACAGTGGTTGCATTAGCAGTGAGCAAAGGGCTCAAGATATGTGGATTTTCTTTCGCGAGCAGGGATTGACCAAAATGGAAAGCCAACCCTCTGAGATCCTAGACGACAGGTTGTTAACACCCTCATTTATGTTTTTTCCTCTGTATCTGGATTACTGTGCAGCCACAGAGGCAAACAGCGACTTGGTTGAAGTGTGTCTCTTGTGACCAGTTACTGTTCTTTGTATGCTGTTACTTTCCATGTTCTTTTCTAATTATGAAATTAGTTTTATATTAAACCTCAAGAAAGAAATCCTCAAGGAATAAGAACTAACAGCATATTGGAGCCATTATATATAGAGAGTGAAGAAATAATCTAAATGACACATGTAAAAGTCACAGTATAATTGTAGTGGCATAAAATGAATCCACACTATTTTATTGTGCTCATGAAGTTATTGCAAACCATCAGTCTTTCAGTCTGTATACTTCACAGCATCTAAAGAAACACTGTAGCACAGCCAACAGCTTTGCTTTCCAAGGCTTTTACTGTACTGTATGGCAGTCAGGCAACATGACACCTTTCTGTGATATTGTAATTAAAGCTGGTGGCCAACAACTACATCTTAATATGCTTAAAATGACACACAGGCACACAGGAGGAAGGTCGTTTTCACATGCAGCAGCAGCAGCAGCTTTCTGTAACAACTCAAAGCACCTCTGCTGTCAGCTACCTGATCGAAAGTCATCACCCAAAGGACCATAATGTGGTTTCTAAGTTTACAACCAGCCACACAAAGAGTTTATATGATGTATCACAGGAGAGTGAGAAGAGAGGATTTATGAAGCAAGCCGTTTAGATGAACATGCGGGTCACATATTTTTCCATATCCACGACCACTGATGAAAAAATAAAGCAAGCAAAACATTCTATAAAATGATCAATGCATGTCTGTCTGACCACCCACACACTTTACTTTTGACTCCAGTGATCTTATTAAGAGTGAAAGAAGAAGCCTGCGATGTAGACAAAATGAGGAACATATTGCGATTAGATATGGAGTCACATAGTTCACGCTGCTCTACATAATGATTTTCTTTCATAAAATGGCACCACTTCTAAGATAGTTATTCCTACAATAACCAACATTGGTCTCACGCTTTTGGATCCAGCTCAAGCTTCATACTGAATACTGGTGCATCATAAATTCTTGTAACATTAATAAACACAAAATAAACATGATTAAAGATTAAAGGCTCATTTATAATTAATCAGAAAATACGGTCCCAGTTGCTGTAAATAGTGTTTCACAGCTGGATGGGAGATTACCTACTGAGAAAAACAATCTTGGTGAGAATACGTAGGTTGATTGCACATTAAGGTCAGATGGTCAGAATTGTTTTTTTTATCAATCCCATCCTTTTCCAGCTTTTCCTTGACATACTGTAAACAAAACCCAGCTTGGCTTGGCCCCTGAGGCTTCTGTTACAGAGCAGAGTTTTGTGGATAATCACTCTGGTTCTGACTTTTATTCTGCAAAGTTACGCGAATAACAAAGTAATCCTGCTTTGTGAGATGGGCTGCTTGGTTTCTATATTAAGAGCTGACAAAAGCCTACACATATAACAGATTTAATCTTCAGGTGAAGGTGGTTCACTTATAACTTGCAAAATACCAACACAAGAAACTTTTAAATCAAGAATAATAAAATAGGGTTGTAACATAAATGAACATGTACATATGTGTGTGTTTGAGCATCTTGGAAGTGAGTGCCAGAGCCCAGATAGATGCCGGCAGCCTCTTCACTCCTCTCCTGTCGCCTTCTGGCTTCCTGTGGTGCAGAGGGTTTCCCCGCTCGCTGAGTGAGAAACCACAGACACGTCCAAAGCCTGTGTGGTCTCCTGCCTCCAGCTCCTCTATGTACCTCTTCCTCCACAGATGACAGATGCAAGCAACAGAGATTTTAGTTTGGCACGTGAAACCTAAGCTGGGCCACTGAACCGGACATCAGAACAGTTAATTTCCCTCAGAAAACCAGAAACTACAGGGTGGGAAAGCAGGGGAACAAGCCAAAGCACTACAGGTAAAGCTGCATCAACTACAATAAAGCCTGTGGAAAGCAATAAATACATCTGACATACTCTGCGTTGAAATGTGAATGTAACTTGTTATCTAATGTTAGCAAATACACAGTAATTATTGCTCCTACAAAGGAAAGGGTTGTTTGTCTGCTGTCTCCCAGTGTGACATCAGTGAGTCAGATCAGATGGTCTCTGGCGTCAGATGTTAAAGGCCTTGGTCTTCCTCCGGCCGGCTGCTGACTCCCGGTTGATGACTTTGACCCCTTCCAAGTCGATGCTGTGACCGTTTTTTTGTCTGGTGTTCACAGACGGCTGATGTTTCTGCTGTTCCTTTCGTCTCTCGCCGGGTTCCCTTCCATTTCCCTACAGTAGTTGCACATGGTGTCATGCACCGCTCTAGTCTTGTGCTGAAGACCACGTGAGGGAGTCTCACTGGGATTCTTCTGGTGGTCCCTGTTGATTCTGCAGTATCTGTCCTGGTTACAGGTCAGGTTGGGATTTTTTTTCTATTCCCAAGGACGTCAGTGCCACCTTGACCTGCTACGCCTGCTTAGTTCTATCCTCCTTATTGATAATATAATTAAGATATTGATCTGTGTTCTTTATGTTACCATGTTGGTGGATGTTGTGTTGGAAGCATCAGGTGGGGTTCAAGCTGTTCTCAGAGCAATCTGCTGTTTGTTTGTTTTCTAGGTTTTCATTCCATTCATCATTTTTTAAATATTGATTTGTTTTGATTGATTTGTTTTTGCATATGTGAACCTGTTGAAAC
Source organism: Nannoperca australis (assembly GCA_036023655.1). Classification (NCBI taxonomy): domain Eukaryota; kingdom Metazoa; phylum Chordata; class Actinopteri; order Centrarchiformes; family Percichthyidae; genus Nannoperca; species Nannoperca australis. The sequence goes on along the minus strand of JAVQJD010027980.1, from coordinate 10,534 downwards.
ACTGACAATAGCCTTATCCATTGCTGTTTCTGGCACCTGTTGGTCAAAACAGAAACATACAGTATACCTGGAATCCATGAAATGCCTCTGTCCACTGTGGTTCAACCGTCACACTGACAGATGCTTGTTATTGTCAACACTCTCTCCACTCCTCCACTTCCCTTCTCCCATTTTCTTTTTGAACTTGGTGGCCATTGCCAAGCCCCTTGTGTCTCCTTCCTCACTCCAATCTCCCAATCTCCAATCCCTGTATTTTTTCATCCTGTCTCCTGAAGCCACAAAATGTCTGTCACATTTCTCCCTTCCATTTCACCTCCCCATTTTTTTCTCCTTTTTCTCCACTCAGCTCATCAACAACATCTCATCTCAGTTTCGTTTCATCCCTGGCCCTGTGTGCCACCATCTTATCATCTTTGGCCTGTAGATTAGATTTCCTACCTATTGGGTTGCCCTGGATGCCAGAGGGGTGCATTTAGATGAATTTCAGATCGCAAGCGCACGCGCACGCACACACACACACACACACACACACACAGACACACACACACACACACACACACACACACACACACAGACAATGAACACATGCATGTTGTACACACACAAACGCACACCTGCCATTTTTCATACAGACATCCCATGCCAGGTATAAATATGTCATTCATGTATCACTACACTGCCTGGGGCCAAACTCTTGGTGCCTTGACACTGCTCATCATCAGGCAACCTGAAAGCCTCTCTCTCACACACACACACCTACGCTCTATTTCTTCCTCCCCCATTCCGCTTTCAAATAGTCACCCAGAACACAAGAGCATCTCGGACAGATTTGAATCTGTCATAGTGATGAAACTTGGTTGAAACACCTCCATCAGTATGGCCGTCATTCAACAAAGCAGACTGAGAGAGATTTGTTCCTTTTGTCTGGCATGTACCCTTTCTAGAGTCCCCTCACCGGGAGTCATGGCACGATGGACAAAAGACCAATGTGTAGGAGGAGGAAACTAATTCCTCCTGAAGATCCCTGAGTGAAACCAGTTGGGTGGGCACAAGTTGACATTCTGAAGGTGTAGCTCAATGTCAAGTTGGCTGAAGACGAGGCAGCTCGACTCTATGTGAACCAAATGTTTAATTTCACAGTAAAGATTCATTTGCCAAGTGTGGAGCTGCTGTGCATGGGTCCATCCAAGCTGCTCTGCAGAGCATCAGAGGAAAGGAGCCACATCAGTCTCTCAGGTGATAGATTGGAAATCAAAGTTTTAATCATACACTCTGGGCTGTTGCCGGGCAACAGGCCTCCCCTCGCTGAACTTGTCTGTTGGCTGAAGAGAAGCAAAGATGAGAAGAAGATGACGAGCCGAGCGGAGAGAGCACGAGGAAAGTGAGCGGAACTGTGTGACGTGCCTAACTGAATGGTTTGCAATCAAATATTAAACAGAAAATTATAATATGCTGTATTCAATTAGAAACAAAAGCAGGAAAGTGCAATTAAAAAAATATGCTGCTCAGCTTATTTTTCTCTGCTGTTTGAGAACCCTTCATATGTGTGACCTCCAGCAAACTGCCTCCACAGTGCTGCCTTTATTATTCTAAAGTTACAAAGAAAAAGATACATTTGGAATCATCATTTTACCTTTTAGAGCAGAAGAGCTAAATGGTATTTCTTCTGTTAACATTTGAGTATGGTGCTTTAAACAGCGCTTAGAAATCCGCAAGCAGACTCATTAATATGCATAGTGCTGCCAACACATTTCTGTGCATATTTCTTCTTCTGTGTATTTAAATAATAATGTGAGCAGCTTACTGTGTACACTTTGCACAGTCCGTCTATGCTGTACACTCACAGAGAAGTAGACCAGAAATAACTATTAACCTTTGAAACCACCAATAATCAAGATAAGTTATCTCAAACCATTAAGATGTTGAGATTTATCGTACATGATTTAGTTCTAGTGATTTGTAGTATTCATTAAATGCATTAATTGTTGTTATTTTATATGTCCTACCCATTGCCAAAGTGGCCCAGCTGTCACAGGATCATTAATCCTTATCACTCCAGCGACAACAGGGATCTTGGGGATGATTTTGAAGCGTTAACTTCATTTCTCGCTTGGTCGGTGAAGCTGACGTTTCCTGCCGCAAACTTCTCTTCTGCAATAGGAAGACACAGCATCTGAATCCTCTCTTTTGTTTGTGTATGTGGCTGTCCTTCCGTGTATTGTGGAGAATTTTAGTTAAATATTGTTTGCTTGTCTGCTACTGGGATCTGCATTTTTTAAAGCGCATTTCCTTCTGCGATGGACTGAGAGCCAGCTGGCAGGCACTTATTTCTGGCTCAATCCATCTTAATGGTCGCTTGTTTTCTAAAGTGAGGTTTGGCATTTAATATGACATCTGATATGTGTACGTTGCCCTGTTAGCACAGCCTGACAGGAAGTCAGTGTCAATCAATCCAATGGCTGGTCAGTCTGTTCAAAACAACATTTTGTTCCACAGCAACATGTTCCAACAGTTACACGTCAGAGTGCGGGTATCCGTGGTCCTTTGCATGATTCCTAATGAATTTGGTGACCCCTTCGTCCTTTAATGCAACACTGTCAGGTTGCATTTCCTCTTGACCAACAGTGTGAGTTGTGGCAAGCTGTCTCGTAAACTAATGGCCAGATTTCCATGAAGTGTGCTGTCAATATTCATAGTCCCTACAGTAATAATCTTATTGTTTTGGATGCCACCCTTGAGCCTTCCTCCAGTGTAAACCATGAGGCCAAAATGTTCAATGTATTTTTTGCCGAAGTAATATCACAATCTAACGGACAGATTGGCATGAACTGTGATGAGCATGTTCGTGCTCAGCAAGATAACACTTATTGATCTCATGGCCTTTCCTCCATCCTCAAAGCAAACATTACGTTTTCAACCTAACTGAAATCTTTTGTACACACTGATGATTTAGATGGGTTGTACTGTAAAAAAAGAAAAAGAAGTCTGAATTTAAAGAGGAGTTGGGACTGTTTGATGGGAGTAATGTAACATATTACTTTTGCTGAGTTACTGTACTTTCATATAAATTATCTGACTTATTAGCAGCCGGTTTAGAGACTTGAGAATTGTGTGAAAGAAAAGTGTAAAGCGTTCATATCTATTTGTTTTTGTGACTCACTTCACTCACCTGCTATCTACATACTTTTTGAACAGGAGGTTGCCTAACAATTTATTTTCTGGCTTTAGTGCAGCCAATTTGTGTGGAAGTTATTTTTGGTCTTCTTTGTGGGTGTTTGGTTGTGATGGAAAATACACAGTTCTATGTTATCTAACAGGATTTTAAATCTGTAACATCATGAGCAATGACAACCCACTTACCAAGCACAGAATTTTTGCTAGATTAACCCCACAACTACCTAAACGTATACAGTTAAATTGTTTAGTTAAGTTCAGGAAATGATTGCTGCATGGTTAAATATTAAAGAAAGACAGCAACCTTACTTTGTCCTGTAGTAAAAAAAAAAACATGCATTGTCAATCATGAAATGCAGAATGGTCCAAAATGTTTCTAGGAGACTGGAAAAAATTTACGAAGAATCTAATCCTTGATGTAGCTGCAATGCAAAGTTCAAAATGCTTTTCAAAACCTTTAAGTAGCTGCAAGAATAGAGGTACTTGCAAGGAATTTGTTCATATATGTATCTATTTGTCTTTGTTGTGACTCATGAGTAAGATTGTTCGACTTGGCTTGGTGAGAAGTGCACATTCTTTTCTCTGAGCCTCTAAAGTAAGAGGATAAAAATGCCTTTTTTAACATTTGAACATCCCACTCACACTACACCTCTCAGCAGTCCTTGTTTGACACAGGTTTTTCTGTCAAATACATTTTTTAATGATGGCAAATAATTCCTTATCCATTTACAAAATGATTTCTCAGCCTGCACTTCATTTACAACACTATAGTTTTCATATGTAAATGATGGTCATAAGCAGCCAAAAGGATGAACACTGAATCTTCTCCTGACGGATTTAATAATACTTTACTCTGGATGCTCCAGAGGAAAGTACCGCCTAATTTAGTTAAATTTCCTTTTTGTAATATTTTACTCTTCACTTGCAGTAAAAAATCAAGCTTGCTGCAATTTGGGATGGGTTGAAGGCTGAGCAGCTCATTGTTTAAGCCTGTAATGTGCTCTGTAAATGGGATTGTATGGGCATAGATGGATGTTAAGAATAGCCCAAATGGAGAGTCGGCCTCTCAAGTGAAGACTTGAGTAGCTTCGACTAACAGTGGATCACAGCGCCTGTGTTGCATTCTACATTCCCCAAAACTACAGTCAAGAGTTCATACAAAGTTACAATGTCTTTCAAAAATAGTTTCTGCTACAAGTCATAATGCACTTGCCACAAAATGCTAAACTTCAAACATCTTTTCCTTGCTTTCTCATGCTTTCATCTTCTTTTGTCCGCCAGTATTTAATAAAAAAGATGGAGAAAAAACTCTAACCTTTTTAAGCACCAAACTAACAAACACTCGTTCACGCAGTCCACTAAAAGCAGTTGTTCCCAAAGTTTAGCTAGGTAGTACCTAGCTAGTTGCTAACTTGTATTGTCTTTGTTTTGTTAAAAATTAACATTAGCTTACATTTTATCCTTTTGGGGACTAAACTAAGACATAAAATGCAGTGATTCTGTTTTTTCATTTACCTCTTAGTTGCTTGAATAATTCAGTACCTTTGCTGGCCAAAGAGCGGCGTTTTGCCTGGAGATTTATCATGAACTTATCTGGCACCATTGTTGCATTTAAATGCTTTTCCTGCAGATGAGGCATTCAGGTGTGGAGCAGCTGTAGCTTCCCCTCTCCATGAAAAGCAAATAGCTAAGTAGTTTACTGTGTACACATTTGACTTCTTTTAGTTTTCTTAGACTGTGTTGAGGACTAAGATGGATTAGCATTTGTTTGAACTGCAAAAAAACGAAAAAGTATGTTGCATTACAACAACCGGTCCCCAGTCTTAGCTACGCCGTAACTACATATTTAACGGGGTTTTGAACGCAGTCATTTAGATGTTCTTTTCATTTCATTTAGACATTCTGATACGTTTGAGAAAGTATGTTTTGTGTAGTAAAACGTAATAAAAAATGTTATAAAAACATGTCCCACTTTGTGAACCACTGCCCTGTACTATATACTAAGTGGAATAATGTGGAATGGGATGTTTGACTTCAAACCTGCTTTTCCTGGAAGTATTGCACAGAAAAGATGCTAGATGACTCGGGCCTGATAAGTTAGACCTGTCATCCACCTCGTTTTGTACACACATCCCTCACATCGACAGGAAACTGACAAAATGGGAAAAGGGCAATAGATGAAAGTGCAGAGGCAGCAGCCATAGTTGACGTCCTCATTTCTTCTCCCCCGGTCTGTTTGATTACAGTAGTGTCAGGGCTGAGCCTTCTTAATTGTATTCAAGATCACCATGTCTCCCTTTGATGATGCGAACGTGGGAAACAGAGGGAGAATCAATCACAGGGCACCCTGCTCTCGCTCTGCCATACAAGAAGGCGTGCACATTTTCTTCATGTGCACGTGCACACACACACACACACACGCATGAATATTATTCTTTTCTTATCGTCACTATTTTCTATAACATAATCTCTTTTCTCATTCTGCCTTACCTTCACACATGTAATCACACACACACACACAAATCCACAGCTTCCCCGGTCTCATCGCTTACATGATGTGAGCAAAAAGTTTGAATTTATCCCCTGTGAGAGCCCACCCCCCTTATCCATCCCCATTTTTCTAGCACACACATACACACACTAACACACAACCAGTAAACATGTATTATGTGGCTTTTGTCAGTGTGAGCTACAGTGGGAAAGAAGCTGTGCTAATGTGTACTATCTTCTGTGTGTGTGTGTGTGTGTGTGTGTGTGTGTGTGTGTGTGTGTGTGTGTGTGTGTGTGTTTGAGTGAGTCATGTGAAGTCAAATGTGAAGTGTTCTGTTACCAAAAAAATGTAATGAAGGTTGCCCTGCCAGCAGTAAAGAGGATTCAGTGCAGGGTGGAGGTGCAGATTCAATTAGCTTTGTGGGCGCCATGAATTGGTGATAATACAGGCGGGTAATGTCAACAAGCATCAAATCTTTCGCTCTTTTTCCCCCCCAGAGAGCTTCTCTCTCCCTCCTCTCTCTTTTTCTCTGCACCCTGCATGCTTTGTCCTTCACGTATGGTGATAGTTAGGGTCACCAGGCCGTAAATCGCTGGTAGCGGGATGCGTAGCCAACACCATTCATCAATGTAATTAGCGTTGGGCATACGACCCTGCTGCTACGGACATGGCTGCCTGCTTCCTGACAGGCTATCTACCAGTCTCTTATCCTTTCTCTCCTTTGCTTTCTTTCCCTCTCTTAGTTTGTCTCCGCAAAAGGGGTGTGTACACCTGTCACACCCTTCACCTGCTCTGTTCGATTGCCTTCCTGCAGTAAAACCTTCATTATTTGTGTGTTCGGATGGAAGAGAGAGAGAGAGAGAGGATTTCTGGGCCCTAAAGGGTGTATGTGTGTTTAAGGCTGTTGGAGCGAGCAGGCCGTGGAATAGTGACATTTGTTCATTTGTCATTTTGGTTGAGTGGTGCAGTAATTACTGCCACTGGGGGCTCGCTCTTGTGTTTGGGGCTCGGCCGGAGAGCAAAGAGTGCTGTCAACGGGAAAACACAGTGGCAGAGATTGGAAAATGCAAGGTCCCTGGAGGAACCTCTTTGCTCTGTCCCCTCATTGATAACACTCCCGTTGTGCAAACAGCATGAGTTTGGGCCAAATTTACAGTAATTCTTCAGAATATATTTAGATGAAATAGGATCTGCTGTTCTACCTTTTAAAAAAGTATTAGACATGCCTATTCTCAGATGCCCACACAAATCCAAATCGGCACGGCACACACAGTAACGTGCATAGAATTGCAGAAAGATTTAAATCAACGGAGGATTTGAGCACAGAGGCACGGGAAAAAAGTATGAATTCTTCCCATGCTCTCCTTCCACAAAGCTTCTTTTATAAGGTTGCATAATGACACAGTGCTTGTTCTCTCATTCATCCATTTCCTCCCACGTCCTCATCCATTACGTATCCCTTCTTCTAAGTAGGTGCTTGTTAATTGCATTTGGTCTTGGCTGAAGAGGTTACGAGTGTTCCAGCTCTCTACAGTGAATATATGTGGCTTGTTGACTCCAGGTTGTGCTGGAGTGTGCGTTCAGAATACCAGAATGCCAAGTCCATTAAAGTGAGAAGTGTTCATTTGTCAGAGTTTCCATTGGTGTTGCTGTAATGACCAGGTATGTGGGTGATGAATAGCCTGACCTTTTCCTCCCCCTTATAATCAAGTGCTCCTGGTAGATTCCCATGCTTAATTTGTGGATGCCTTGGATGCTGACACAGTCCAGTATGCAGTACTGAGTGTTGAGAGACTCATATGGATGTGAAGATCTGTCTTTATCACAGTAATGTATCTTTAATTTAAATATCTTATATGTCTGTGTCTTTCTATGAGTTAGGACTTAACTTAACAAGGTACAGTAGGCCCTTCAAGCTATGGTTTTCCCCACCCCTTCTGTGTTTATTCCAGGTGCGCTGAGAGGAGTGATTACCTGTCTCCACCGGTGTGGTACAGCTCATTTCCCTATTGGATGTTATGTCGCCTGCTGGCCAATAAAAGGGGAGGACAGGAGGGAAAAGCGAAGAGAGGGAGAGAGCGAGAGAAGAGAGAAAGAAACCAACTAAGAGACCATTCAAACCTGTGTGTAGACGATCTTCTGTCGTGTGTGAGTGAGGCTGGTAAACTGTGGGAGAGCCACTCACACACCGGTCACTCGGAGGGAAAGACGCCCTGCTTGAGTTCGCCTTCGTGAGCCCTAACAGCTATTTTTGGCGCCTCTCGGCCTAGTTATTATTTCATTTTTTGTTGTGTGTGGTTGTAGTGGTCTAGGTAAGTGGGGGATCCCTGTACATATCACGTAGCGAGTTGTGTTAGAAACACTAGCTTAGTTGTTGTTGCCACCCGTGAAACGTTTTGAACACTGTTTATAGGTAGGAGACTACCTGAGTTTACACTCAACCAAACTTATTACGTGAAGCATTACAATTCCTAAACTCATTGGTTAGTCCTCCTTAAAAGAGTACAAATTGACACATACTGTTTAAAATACAAGCAATAATGCATATATATTTTTGTTGTCATGTCAGCCGACAAAACTGACTGTTGCCCTTTGTTTACTTCTGTGTGAGATCCATTGTTTTTAAAAAAAATACCGTGAATTTCAAATGGGGAATCTGCCACTATTGTAATTGTGAACTGCATATGTGCAGTGCTAGAATGGAAGCCAGACATGCATAGCAACAGTAACAGCGAAGGATCAATTCATCTTCATTAAGTACATTTACTCAAGTACTTTGAATAAAAATGTTGATGTCCTTATACTTTATACTTGATACGTATTGTATGCTATTTTAGACTTTATATGGAAGTATTGTACTTACTCCAGTGCTTTAATTCAACAGCTATTATTACAAGTTAGAAGTTATACATTTTACATACAAACAAAAACATATTTTTATAAACAAACTATATATTACATTTAGGCATTTAACAGACGCTTTTATCCACAGCAACTTCCAAACTCTGAGGTCCCCAGATGAGTGGTGTGAGCCCACAACCCTGGGATTAAGAAACTCATGCTCTACCGACTGAGCTCGCCGGCCCTGGACAATATAATGAACTACCCAACATTATTAAGAAGCAGTTAAAAGGAGTTCCACCTCGACCAACTACAACATTAAAGTGTTGCCTACATATTAATGCATCAATACTAATGATCCAATATAACATTGACAAAGGCAATTCTGCATGATAACTTAACACTTTAAATAACACTTTTAAACCATTTTAATACAAATAGTTTCTGATACTTCTGTAGTTTTCCTGCAGAGATTTTGTGTGAAAAATTCATGTGAAAACAAATTTTGATTTTATGTTTTCACACAGTTATTTTTACTTTTGGACAAACCCGCTGAAGAATACATTAGCAATGGAATCATGCTGAGCCTGTAAACTGCAGAAGGATGACTGTGTTTAAGGAAGCTGTTTTCTTGTCTTAAATTCAAATGTATTCAGAAGATATGATTTTCCCATCAGGAGTTCCAACAGCAAGGTAGAGTAAGTAAGTAAGAGAGTAAGAGAAAATAGGCTCTTTGTCATGTGTACTGTGCATGCTGTGTGGCTCTCCATCGACAAACCAAGTCATGTATGGATTTGGCAGCTGTGGATGACTTACAGTGGTGGTTAAGGCAATCAATGCACATTATGGAGTAAGTTATGCTGTCATTACAGGGGTGGAGAAGAGTTGTCACAGGAAAAAGGGTCAAATATATAATATCTGGGAGATAAAAAGAAAGTTACAGGCGAGGCTGAAATAGCTTGTAGAAAAGAAACACCTGTGTTAATGCCCACAAACAGGTACTATGCAAAGATAAAAGGCTACTGTTCTGCCCTGCAGGCACTGTGCTGTGCCATGTTCCTCTCTAATTCTGTCATTCCAGATGATTGAGCCGAAAGCGAAACACACAGAGGATTATGCCCTGTGTTCGATCGTGAACGGGCAGAAAACCAAGGAATCAGCATGTGTACAGCCTGACTGGCAAGTTCACCGTCATCCCGGGAATAAAAGTACCAGGCAACAGCACAAAAGTGAACGATATCAAAGAAATGCATGAGAACAGTGTCTGTCTTTGAGATAAGGCGCTGCCGGAGACGGTGAAAATCAAGAGGACATAATGGAGTCACTCCTTCCCTTTGCATTTAAATATATGTAATCTCTCAGACGCTGACACTTTGCTGAGGTTCATGTCTGTCCAACCTGTTCTGTTTATTGCATTTGTTTAATCTTGAAAATATAGACATGTGCAGACACACACGCAGTGTTAGGGGGTAAGTAAAGTGGCAGCAAAAAGTGCTGATAGGCTCGAGTATGATAGGGAGAGAAGAGGGAGGAGAACTAAAAATGGAAGAGACAAAAATAGGACAATTGAAGATGTACACAAAGCTTAGATTCTCTTCCCATCATGGAAACAAAGAGCTGACTCAAAATCTATTTTCCAGGCGTTCCGTGCAGGAGACGAAAAACCATTTGCATTTCATTTCAATAATATCTTGAAAGCTTTTCTCAAACTAAGTTATGCCTAGGCACTCATAAATAATTAAATCATTACACTAATGACTTCAAATACTTCAAATAGCATTCATCTTTTTTGTACTCGCTTTACGAATAATTGGAATGGAGCACAAATATTTTATATATATATATATATATATATATATATATATATATATATATATATATATTAGAATTATAGTCAGACTGTGGGGCAGATCTATGCTAGTTAGCTATTCACATCACAGCACTTTGAAGAGCTAGAATAAATGACATTTGAAAAGCACGTTGCAATGTCATATTGTTTCTTGGCTCTATGCTTATAATAATAGGCAG
>JAVQJD010027966.1:0-11040 GCA_036023655.1 Nannoperca australis | reverse complement strand
CCCATTACAACAGCACAGCTCGTTAAACAAAAGCAATCTAGCTCCAACACAACATTACTGCTAAGTAAGGAAGTTATGTGTAAAGAAACTTACATTCGTATGGACTTTCTCCGCTCTCCTCCGGCGGACTTCAAAACAGTCTCTCTCGTTAACTGACGGTATGTTGCCAAGCTGTCACTCACATCACAACTGGCCAATAAAAACGTCTTTCAGCGTAAGTCCCGCCCAGGGCATAAAGCGGAACCGGAAGCACAACTTTTAGATTCGCAAGCAAAACTTTAGGGTTTGAAAGCAAAACTTTTAGATTTGCAAGCAAAATTTTAGGGTTTGAAAGCAAAAGTTTAGAATTTGAAAGCAAAAGTTTAGAGTTTGAAAGCAAAAGTGTGGAAAGATTCTCTCACAAACCACTTTTTTTGACTGTTTTATAATGAAACAAAATTATCTCCATACTTTATAACACTGGCAGGTTATTCTGATCCAAAATAACAACTTGTAGTTTGGATACTTTAAGTACATTCTGCTGATAACACTGTACTACTTAATGTAGTTTACTTGTGTACTACTTAATGTAGTACACAAGTAAACGGGGGCGGCTGTGGCGGCGGAGGTAGGGCAGGTCGTGCCTAATTATTTTGGTTTGACAGCTCAACGGTAGTGTTTTGGTTCAGTTTCACAACTCATCAGCTTTATCTCTAGCCATAGCACGCATTCTGCTCTGCAGCAAACAACAAACCGACAGTTAGAGACTAGCTGCTGAACATGGTGGAGCATCAAGCAGCTCAGATTTTTTTCTCAGGTTAATGAAAACTGAAACCAGAGTTGAAAGAGAGTGAATGTACATTCATCAGGTGTTCAGAAGCACAACTTCAAATGAATAATTATGTTGCTTTGTTACCATAAACAAGTTCCCCATACCCCATATGTTTTCAAGTGGCCAGAGAATTACCTATTGCAATTTGTTATTTCTTCTTTTAATCTTTCAACAATCTCACTTTAAGGAAATGATTTATTTTTCTTCTTCTTCCTGCCTAAAAGAAAACAAACAGTCATGATAAAATCTTAGGGCCTAATAAGACTTTTGATATACCTGCAGGTATGTTTGCCCTACATTAACTGGGCATATTGAATCACATGCTGTTTACCTAATTTACAGATTAAATATTACATGTCATCACAATTCATCTTAAATAGATATACAGGTGTGCTCACAACTGAGAAACCATTTGTGGTTGAAATTTAGTCCTGTCATGTAGAATAAACGAGACACTTTTTTTTGTCTAAACAATGATGGATAATCATGTGCCTACTCTACAGCCCTGTGTGTTTTCTTTTAGTAGCCTGTATAGCCACTTGTTTTTGACCCAGTTTATCCTGTATTTCATCCTTTTCCATGTCTCCTGATAGCAGCACTTTACAACTTTTTTTTTTGCGACTAACAGAAGTTCCGAACAAAGTTAAGAGATAAAGAACACATTCATCAGATAATGCCCGAAGACACAACTTTATTAATAAACCAGCAAGCAAAGCATGTAAAATACAATGAGAGACGGCCAGGAAACAGAGACAGGCATGTATAAAAACCCAAACAAACCCTGAAAGTGGAGATGGGCAGCTGACGTCTTGCCTATGGCTGTAAACAGTGACAGAGAGAAGAAGGAACAATGAAAAGAAAGAAGGAACAGCCATAAAAGAGGCAGCATGACGAGTGTGTGCTAAGGTTGTTGTTTACATCCACACAATAAAGACATTCACAAGTGTCTGGTAGAGCGCAGGGTCTGCTGGTCTGCTGGACTAAAATCACTGGGGTGACAGAGGAAGAGGAGGAAGAGGTGGTGGACTGGTTGTAAATGATGCCTCAGGTTAATAGTCTGCTGCTGTGGTGACACTACAGTGAGTAGCAGAGTATAGTTAATGCTGGTTGTGAGTTAATACGCTGCTCTTTCCACTCCTGCAGCCAAAACCTGACATTTCTGAGAAACCAGAGAGAAAGAGAGCGAAAGGACACTATTGACCAATCAGCGGTTGGAATATGTGGCCTGTTTCACACAGGAAAAAAGTGTGTGGATCACCAACCAGACAAAGCAAGCCACTGCTACCAAGAGTCCCATTTACACATGTGCACTTCATGTGTCTTGGGTGGATCAGATAGCTATGTGATAGCTAAAACGCCAAGTGTAAATGCATCCAAGAAGCATTAGAGTTGACTGAAATACTTTACCTTGGGAGGTGCTTTGAGGTGTTTCTAGCCAGATGTTTAATATGTGGGAATATATCTGAATACATCCATCTTTCTAAGATGCATTCTCAATCTTTATTCTTCCTAAGTGTAACTACCTCCGAAAACAGTCTGTTAAAATACCTGTATCGGGTCTGCCCTTGTGATAACGGCAGCTGAAGTGATGCAGACATTACGCTGAAATTGCCCATTCTTCTTCCTGTCACATGCAAAGTGAACCAAACAGCTTCAGGTGCATTACCAGCCCCCTCTTAGCTGAAGTAGGGACGAAACCCAGATGGATTGTAAGCAGATATGTGGCGAAGTGTGAACAGGTGTATTCAAATCACATTGAAATTGAATATGAATATGAAACACTTGAAATAAAATGAATTCAAGTATAAGGTTCACTCTGTGTGAGTGGGTTGTATGTAATTTGATGAACTGCAAATTTATTTAGGAATTCGAGCCACTAAGATACAATATTAATAAAGATGGGTCTTGCATTATTTTCTAATCTTGTAGTTGAAAGACCTTATTTTAGTTCATATTGTGCTCACACAGGGGTTTCCCAACAGGCTTACCCAGCCATGGTAAGGACTTCTAGAAAAAAAGCAAAGCACTCAAATTCATCACTACACTCTCACTGTCTTAAACCTCCTGAGGAAAATATGAAAGAGAAAAGTAGACCTCTGGTCTTGAATTTCACCCACAAAGACCCTTAATGTTTGTTTGCATTAAAGATGAGGGTCTTAAATCTGCCTTTATACCTGGGAGACAATACATTACATATTATCTAGTGTTTGGCACAGCTGCTCATTTTAACCACCAGATGATGTAAATACAGTGCAGCATGTTAAAAAAATAGTGTGCTACTTCTTAAAGCTATCATTTGTACATGATTATAACTATATATTTTCCAAACTATTCTGATGTCACAAGCATTTGTTTCAGAGTACAGAAAAAATCCCAGAGCCAACTGGTGCCATCCTTGTGAGGCTTTCAACTCAATGTCAAATGCATAACAATGCAGTATTTTGATACTATCACTATAGAGTACCAAATTTACAAATTTTGAGATTCTACACATAGATAAATGACTGTGAGTCTGAGGAAACCTAATACATTCTGGTGGTATAAATGAGCATAACTCATAACTTTTTTTACTTATGTCTCTCTCTTAAACATCCATACACACACATCAAGCTCATACCCAAGTGTCCAGTGATGGAGGCTGAAAACCCTCTTACAGTAACTTTCCATGCTTCTACTTGGCTTGGAGCCACTGTGGCATCAAGACACAACAGTTTTATATCTATGTCAAGACAGCTGCAAATGCACTCAGGGTTTCAGGGTTAGACTGATATATCGGTTGGACAAATTAAAGGGCAGATATTGGTGTTGTTTGTAGAACCTGTGATTCTCTTTGGGCACTTTGTTCAGTTATAATATTTCCATCACATCTGTAACAGCTGAAATCCACATACATTTTAGAACTGTAGACATCGTGCCTGATGTTTTTTCAACAGCAGGGTGTTACTGGGTAGCTGAATTCCTCACCTGACAGCCAGAATCATCCAAGCGCATCTCTGAGGCTATGTGCAGATATTTGGCTGCTAAACACTGCAAATCACAAGTCAAAGTGTTAACTGACTGCATTACTTTTACATAAACACTTCCCCTAAGCATTTTAGCATCTTTTAACACCTTGTTTTAGTTTTTGGGCTTGCAACTACCTGTACCAGATTTGTTGTTGCCTCTAGAAGGTGAGCTTGACTCCTCCTTATCAGCCCAAGCAGCCCAAAATGGCTCTTCTAGATGCCCACATGCCTATTCCTCTCTCTAGTTAGAGCAAAAACTTTAAGGCAACAATGATTTTCTCCATTCCTCAGTAAACAGATTGGATTTCTGGTTGCACCCTATATACTGTTGTCCTCCTGTGCTAGGGGTCTTAGACATACCTACAAACCAAAGAAATTTTCAAGCGTCAGCATACTTAAAACAAAGTGCAGAGGAGGGACAACATTAAACACGAAAAACTGAAATGGCTGAACTGGCGGGTGATTTTTGGTGTATTTCAGTCACAAATATCTGCACATAGCTTGAATGTGGCCATATTGAAGGATTTTAAATATAAATGTTGACCACTTTTTTAGATCAAGAAATTGGTGTTTGCTCCTAAAAAACCTATATTGGTCGAACCCTGGTAACTATATACACATATACATACACAGCAGTGGGAACATAGGGGTTGAGGGAGGTTTGGTTTAACTATTGATTGAGAAATTTCAATAAATTCCTAATAAATCTGTATTCATTTTGATAAATCCAGCAGGGCTGACTTGTTAATTTGAAACAGATTGCATTCTGGGAAAAGTCTTGTAGTGTAATCCCACTGTCAGACTGTACCATTAACCTTCAGACTGATTGACTGAATGAAGATGGAGCATGGGTTTTGGCAGGAAGTGTGCATTTTTAGACCGTACTGAAGTAGATCAGTGGAGTGGAGAGTAGGGAGGCGGTTTCTGGGGGAGGGCGACGGGAGGGCGCTCCTCACAGACAGAAGTCAAAGGTCAGGTCGGACTTGCCCATCTTCTGTCTGTACACTGCATCAAACTTTTCGTTCATAGACACTGTGAAGACGTCCTTCCAAAGACCCACACGACCTGCCGGCAGGATGCACAGGGAGAGGGAAGAATTTTAAATATGAATAAAATGTTCAGTTACCTTTTAACACAACCTGGATGTCTGTTTCTCAAATTATTTAGAACATGGTTTGGGCCCAGCAGCTCAGCAGCCCTGTGGACCCTAGGTGTTTTCTCTTGGAGATTAATAAAGTATCTATCTATCTATCTATCTATCTATCTATCTATCTAACTATCTATCTATCTATTTGACTATGATCTCAACTTCACACAGTTTTGAAAGTGATCTATATCGGGGGTCATTTCAATCACACCCCCATATTGAACTGACTCCTTATCAAAAAATAAACCATGTCTTAATTATTTGTCAATAAGCCACAATAATTACAAAACCAGTACCAGTGACTTTACAGTATAATAACAGGACACTGGCATTACATTACTGTTAGACGTTCACTTTTGACCTTTACAGTAGTATGTTGAGAAAATAATATAAATTCTAGGTCCACTTACTAACTTCTTCTCGAGCTTTCAAACACATCTACAGAGGGAGTTTGCTTACATGTCATTTTAGTTTTAGTAATATAAGTTGCCTTTTCATCTTTTCAATAGCATGTTTCTTAGTGGGTTAATTCTTCATTTATAAACAGAAATGGATTCATTGAGTCACGTCCTAATTTCCTTTTCCAACACAATAAACAAATCAGAATATGGCTGCAAGAAGTCAGAAACTGCTGTTTTAAAATTCTTGCTTCAATTCTGCCATTGTCTTCATATGGAGTTATGAAGATGAAACTGTTGTGCATGATGAATTCTGATTATTCATCTGAAAGATTGTGATGGATGTTGTTTTTCTGTACTGAAAACATCACATTTTATTTGCCATGTTTCAGCTAGAGTGAATGCAGCCTGACATAGCAGTGACTCACCTGCTGTGGTGTGTGTGAGACAGATCAGACTGACTGTCAGCTGTGTGTTAAACCTATAGCAGACCAGACACAAGACTTCCATGAACTAAAAAAAAAGAGTTATTGGAAAAACAGAAAAAAATGATGACAGAAAGCATGTAAACATAAAAATCAAAACAGGAATGGAAAACTAAAACAAACAGAATAACTAACAAATTGGGGAATAAATCTAACACATGAAACTCAAAGTGGGTTAAGTCAAAATTGTCTGGGCCTGCAGGCTGAAATCACAAGACTTTAAGTCTGTGTTATAGATGAACACATGTAGATGCTGTAACATGCAGCCACACGATGGCACTACAATGGTTTGTAGGTGGCCTGACCTAACATGACTAACCCATTGAAAGGTTAAACACCAATATCCTTTACAAAATGGGGAAAATGGGCAGAAATCAAGCTAGATCATGGGTCACAAACAACTGTAGAAGGAAGCATATCTGATGCAGTGACTGTGTAATAAGAAATTGTTTTAAGACCCATTTAGTGGATGTGATGATTTGGAGATGTCACTTCACAGTGTCAGCCACAACACCCAGACGCATTATCATAAGTCGGACCTCAGGGAGCCAGAAGCTCATAACTATTCTAGTTAGCGGACTGGCAGTTCAAGCAGTGTTGTGTTTGTCCTGTTATTTCCTCTCCCACTTACCCCTGCAGATGGACAGTGCCTCAGAGTTGGAGCACTGCTCGATGAGCTGGTTGCAGCTCTCCACCATGCCCTCCAGCTGAGCCTTATCACAGGATACACCCAGGAATCGGGCTAAATGTTCCACCAACGTTCCCAGATCCTGAAAGGAGAGAACAAAATAATAATAATAATACATTTAATTCATACAGCCCTTTTCAACATACATTTTACAAAGCGCATCACAAAAAAGCAATAAAGTAACTATTAAAACAGCAGTAAAATAGTACTAGTCTACAGCCATGTCCAAAAATTTTGAGAATGACACAATTTTTCACTAAGTCTCCTGCCTCAGTTTTTATGATGGTGGGAGGAAGTGTCACATCTGCCTCATTTAAGAATACAACTTTGTGTTGTAAAAAAGAAACGTGTTGTGTTTATATATATTGGGAAAGAATACACAATATAAATAGTGGCAAACAGACTCAGTTCATATGTATTGACAAGTTTATTGCTTAACAAATGCATACCACAAGATACAAGACATGTATGAAATCTGTCATCTGGAGCCATCAAGGAAATTCACACAAGTGGATACTGTCATGGTTTGGACAGTTCCGTCCAGTTCTCCATGTCCTGTTTTTTCCCTCCTCCCCTGTGTGTCTGTCTCTCCTGTGTTGTGTGTCTAGGCCTGGGCGAAGCTTGAGTTGCACCTCCTCGCCGGTGATTTTTATCATCCATCACTTGCAGTTAAAACCCAGCTCATCCCTCCAGTCTTCGCCAGATCGTCCGTTTACGCGTGTGGTAATGATCCGTGGCTCACTCGTGTGTTCTAGTCTTCCCTTGTGCAAACTTGATCTCACGACTTCTCTCCCTGTGCTTCAGGAAACCTGTTCCTCTGCCTCTGCTCCCTGGATCTGCGCCGCTCACCTGGCAACCACCTCGCTCTGCTCCTCCCAGGCCTCAGTGACTGTGTTACCTATTGTCTGTCCATTAATAAACCTCGTGTTTCCATTTCACCCAGCTGTGTGCGTTCCGCTCTGTGGGTCCCCTCCTTCAGTGAACCCTAACAGAAACTGCCAGAAGAGCACACCTCACCTGCAATCAATCAGCCTGATGATGACCCCTCTTGATTGGCCGGCTGAGCTGGAGGGAAGGGCTGTTTATTAAATGGGTTGGAGAGTGGGAGGACGGTGGAGTGTTAGGTGGTATTGAGAGCTGTTGGAAAATTGTCATAGTAGTTGTCAAAGTGAGTAGAAAATTGTGAGAAGAATTAACCTGGGAAATGGTGCTTTGTTTACCTGAAGAAAAGACCCTGGAAGAACAGCAACGTCTACCAGACAGATTTTTGTTTTTTTTGTTTTTTTTAAGACTGTTAATAAAAGTCTACTTTATTTTACTATATACCTGCCTGTAAGCGTAGTATCTGGCCCACCAACATTCGACCGGCTCTGTGTCCTGTAACAGTTGGTTTTAGAAGAAGGATACTTTATGCCGGTGGAATTGCTATCGTCAACCTGAACATGCGAGGTGTAGGACGGGGAAGAAGTCAGTTGTCCAGACCATCCACCAAACCAAAAATGGAGGAGGATCATGCAGTAAGAGGAGCGGAGTTGGATCCACCAGAGGGAACTACAGCAACGTCCTTCGAGAGAAACAACACTGAGACAAGTGAAGAAGAACCAGGGGTAAGACCGGAAGTCATGACTCTCCCTTACTTTCCTAAAAGTAAGGAAAGGAACATTTTGTACCTGCTTTTACGGAGGAGGTGAGAGAGTTTATGCAGCAGTCTAGACCCTCTGAGACGATACTGTTTAAACAAATTCAGCATTCAAATTAAACAGCTTCGGAGTGACGTGGTAGGAAAAACCATGCGGAAGAGATCTCCGGAGAAATGTTATGAACAGCATAGTAAAGGAGCCTCTTCATCTCCACAGCTACCAGCTCAGCGACACAAGCTTAATCCACCAACAACACAGACGGGAAGGCCCTGTCGTGGCGAACCCTGGATACTAGACTAGATACTAGAAGATCTGGAGAGTTTCTTCGTTAGGTTCGAGCGAATAGCCAGGACATGGCGATGGCAGCCCGAGGAATGGTTAGCCAGAGTGGTCACATTGCTGACTGGAAAGGCTCTCGAGACTTATGTTGCAATGGAAGAAGAGCACTCAGAGTCCTATAAGGTGGTAAAAGCCACAGTGTTACGAAAATACAGTGTAACGGAAGAAACTTAACAGCAGCGTTTTGGAGGTATGGTTGTGCCAGCAGGAAAGATGGTTCGGGAAAGTTACAACCGGCTCAACGGACTATACAAGCGGTGGATGCGACCAAACAGCCGCACTAAAGAACAGTTTGCACGTGGGTGAAGGAAAATAATCCCCAAACTGGAGAGGAAGCAGCGGAGCTAGCTGAGCAATACGTGGTTGCCCATGGGGACCTGGTGCTGAGAAAGCTGAGTTACGGGAAGGCGAGGTTTGAGGAAAAGAAACCTTGTCAATTGAGCCCAATTACAGCCCTTGCCCATGATGAGTATCCCGTATGAAAGAATAGCGATAAATATGGTGGATCCACTCCCTAAAGTAGCAACGTTCATAGGTTTGCTCTAGTTATCTATGACTATGCCACTAGATATCCAGACGTTTATCCACTTCACTCTTTGCAGGTCAAACACGTAGTGCAATGTCTAATACAGTTATACTTTAGAGTTGGAGTACCAAAAGAGACAGATCCTAACAGACCAAGGCACAAACTCCTTGTCATATTTGTGGAAAACCTTGTACTTGCAGCTAGGTGTGAAAGGAATACAAACCACCCTGAGACTGATGGTTTGGTTGAAAGGTTCAATGGCACACTCAAGCAAATGTTGAGAAAGTGTGTGGCTAAATATGGTAAGGATTGGGATAAGTGGTTGCCATTTCTGTTATTTGCATATAGAGAAGTGAGTTGTGGCAGACAGGTCAGAGGCCCACTAGACATGCTGAATGATGGCTGGAAAGGCGACGGCGTCGGCTAACAGCATCCTCTCCTACATTCTACAGATGAGGGATAAACTGGAGAAGTGCAGAGAACAAGTCCAGGAGAACATGGAGGAAGCCCAAAGAAGACAGAAGTTATGGTATGACAAACATGCTCATAGCAGAGAGTTGAAGACAGGCCAGAAGGTTTTGGTACTGCTGCCTTCAGGACCCAATAAGCTACTGGCTAAGTGGCAGGGACCATATACAATAACTAGGAAGGTAGGCCCGGTAACCTACGAGATCTTCTGTCCGGATAGGCAAAAGCCCAGTTACTCCATGTGAACTTGTTGAAAAAATATTATGAGCGGACAAACCAGGAAAGTGGTGAAGAACGTGTGATGATGATCCGAGACATCCGGACCGAAGATGATGGTGTAATGGACTCTGAGGAAGCTGACATGATGCCCTTGAGGGAGAGGCATAAAACGCAGGCTCCTTCCGAGCACCTGAAGGCAGCATTATTTATATAGCACATTTCAAACACAGAGGCAATTCAAAGGGTTTCAGATAGGTAAAGAAAGCATTAAAATGACATTCAATAAAAATGTGTTAAGATGACAAAACAAATACCCAAGAAAAGAAAAACAGATGTTATTCTTAGAGGTATGGAGGACCGAAACTGCCATAATTAACAATAAATAAATAAATGAATAAATGAGTCAATAAATGAATTAATATGCCATTAAATTGGTCGTTTTACATTTCTTGGTCTTTTAACATTTATTGGTCTTTTTACATTTCTTGGTCTTTTTACATTTCCTGGTCGTTTAACATTTATTGGTCGTTTAACATTTATTGGTCTTTTTACATTTTTTGGTCTTTTTACATTTTTTGGTCATTTAACATTTATTGACTCATTTATTCATTTATTTATTTATTGTTAATTATGGCAGTTTCGGTCCTCCATACACCCATGCTCAAATAGGAGTTTCAGCTAAAATCTTATTTATTTTATTTTGAGAATAAAGTCCTCAGGGGTACAAGGCAAACACAAAAGTGCCAGGGAGAGGTTGTTTTATACATAACAGTATATACAGGCATTATTAACAGAAGTTAAAAAGTGGGTTTTAAAGACAAACCTGGCCAAACAGGCTTCAACCCAGCCCATTAGCTTCAACAAAGTGGTCACAAAATATGTTGTTTACCCTCTAGAACAACACATAGAAGATTTTTCTGATCAGGGGCCTGTATTGGCAGTACAGCATCATACAGCCAGGTCCATAAGTATTGGGACATTGACACAATTCTCATCTTTTTGGCTCTATACACCACCACAATCAGATCGCACGGTTTCTCCTACCACTGCTACGCTGACGACACACAACTCCACCTCTCCTTCCCTCCGGCCGACCTTGACGTCCCAGCTCGGATAGAAGCTTGTCTTGCAGACATCTCCGCCTGGATGACCAAACATCACCTCCAGCTGAACCTCGCTAAGACGGAACTCCTCGTCATCCCTGCTTCTCCATCCACCTCCCATGACCTCTCATTCACCCTGGACTCCACGACCATCGTTCCATCGCCCTCGGCCAGGAATCTTGGGGTCATCATCGACAACAAGCTCACCCTC
>JAVQJD010027964.1:0-13184 GCA_036023655.1 Nannoperca australis | reverse complement strand
GTGTGTGTGTGTGTGTGTGTGTGTGTGTGTGTGTGTGTGTGTGTGTGTGTGTGTGTGTGTGTGTGTGTGTGTGTGTGTGTGTGTGTGTGTGACAGACAATATATATGATTGTTACAAGTCTAAACATGTTTGTTTTTCAAACAAGAGAACTTGCTGACTGCACCAAATTAATTTAAGCACTGGTTGAAATTAACTTCACACACTAAATGCATCTATCATTTTCTCTGTAGGTATTGAAAGGTAGCGTGGCCGAGCGGTCTTCAAATCCCACCGCTGCCAAAGACATTTTCATGTGCTTTCTGAGGAGTGGGCTCTGTTTAATTGTGTTTTAAAAAGCACGTTGTTTACTGCCAAGTCATTTACAAGTTCATCTGTGTTGTCATACACTGCTCTTCAAGGCAATATTAAGAAATCACGAATTTTTGAAAGAACTGTAGTGATCCAAATATGGTGGGATAGTGTGGCAGAGTGGTCTAAGGTGCTTCATTAAGGTGCTTGTCTCTTCAGGGGGTGTTGGGTTAGAATTCCACAGTTGATTATTTTCTTGATAAATGTATTATTAATGTAGCTGTAAAATGTTAGAAATTGTGTGTAGAAGTGTAGATTATAATTTCCCAGAGCCCAGGGAGGTCTTCAAATTGCTTGTCTTGTCTGACTAACAAAATAACAAAACAACATATAAGACATCAAATATCAGCCCATTTTTTCCCCTTTACATCTGAGCAGCTGGAAACAGAGTTTTTTTTTTTTTCATTTTATCCAGGGATTTCTTTTAGATAGTGATAGTTTTATAAACCCTAGTTTTTTGAGTGTGACAAATTTAAATAAATTTTACCTGAATACGACTTTTGAAAACCTTTGTAATTGTTCTCATTTCTTTACAAATAAACTGCAGGGGTTTTTTTGCTCTTTTTCTCTCTGCTTCAGATGGATACAATTCCTCCAGTGACCACTCAGAATTGTTCTCACTGCCGCCAAGCAGTCTGGATGGAGGTGACGCCGGATACTTGCACCAAGCCGCCAGGGAGCTAACAGCTGCAATGGATAGGGAGAAGGAGGGAGAATTTAGTTCTGCTATTCGTAGATACAGGACGGCGGTGGATATACTGATCACTGGAGTTCAGGGTGAGAAGATGTGTGAGGAGATTTAGAAAGATGGGTTTGGTTCAAAAGAGGGGAGAAGGGCGGAGGGATGTGGTAAAACATTTTGAAACAACCCTGCAACACTTTCTAGGCCTCCTTTTATGTCTGTTTCTGCATGAAGTATGAGCCAGCTTTGTTGCTATGGTGACAGACCATGCGCTAAAAAGCTGCAAAAACTGTACGTTGCGTGATCATGTGCAAATAAGCCTGGTGCATCAGCACAAATTATATTGTGTTTAATTATACAAGCTACATATTCTCATGTGCTGCTCACACACTGTTGCACTGATACATGCAAAGTGTGCAGCTGATGGACACAGGCAGGCAAACGGACACCACACAGCAGATCGTGTTGCATGTGACCTCATCGTAAAAACAGCAGTGATTTGCTCTCCTATACAATATACACTCGCATGTTTTTGCAACGGTAAAACTGCCTTAGTCATAGTGTGGGTACTGTGGCCAAGTGGTCTAGGGGGCTGGCTCAAGGCTCTTTGTGGCTGTGGGTTTGAATCCCACTGCTGTCAAAGAGAGTTTTTAGCTAATATGTCTGAGGCTCCAGTCTTTTTGCAGGTCAAGGTTTGAATTTTAAGACCTCAGTGGCATTTATACTACAACACTGCGGTTTTGATACATGGTGAAACCAGACAGTTAATGGTGATATTTAGAGTCATGCTCTGAGTCACGTTCTGCCAGCCACAAGGGGTTGTAGTAAAATGTCTCACCCATGGAATCGGTTGGTGTTCTTGACTTGTTCACACCATCAGAAGGTGACAGAGGAATAGAAACCACACGAAACTAACAATGAGGCTTTTGAGGGCTATCTTTTTTTAAAAATTGGCACAACCGGTAAATAGACGTAAACAGAAAATGTGCAGCTATCAAGACGAAATGCTTACTGTACTTTCAGTGACGTATATGTTTGAGAAGAGAGACAGAGTAGAGGTTAGGGGTAGTGCAGTATCAGCTTTTTTCCCTCCCTATTTATAATATTGATCCACTTTCCAAACGCCAGACGAGATAAAAGTACTCAATGGGATTTAGATTAAACTGTAGATCATTACTCTACATAAATATGTTATTACTATTAATAACATGTGGAATGTGGATTTCATTAATCCATTAAACCATCTGGTGTGCTGACTATAACAACGTACAGCTTTAAACTTCACAGACTAACACAAGTATGTGTGTCATCTGCAACTATGCTAATATGTGATGACCCTCTAATGGGTTATCTCTAGTTACTTGGTGCCTTGTGTTTGTTTTCGTCATTCCCCCATACAGATCTATTCTTGGCTGGGTTTCCGTTGTCCCACCATGCAGTCAAACATGTCATGTCCTTGCTGTCATGAGGTAGCGTGGCCGAGCGGTCTAAGGCGCTGGATTAAGGCTCCAGTCTCTTCGGAGGCGTGGGTTCAAATCCCACCGCTGCCAGAGATATTTTTCTCCTATGGTGTGCTTTCTGAGGAGCTCAATCTCTTTAATTGTTGTTTAAAAATCATGTTATTTGATGTCAACTCTCTGTCTTCCCTATGTCTTCTTTACTCGTTCCCCAC
The DNA here is from genome assembly GCA_036023655.1 of Nannoperca australis. NCBI lineage: Eukaryota > Metazoa > Chordata > Actinopteri > Centrarchiformes > Percichthyidae > Nannoperca > Nannoperca australis. Next base: position 10,482 of record JAVQJD010027964.1, on the reverse strand, counting down.
AGCACTGCCAGGGACATTACTGGACTATAATGTGAATATATCATATCATAATCTGTGTGTCTTTCTGTCCAGGAGATCCAGATCCAATACGCAGGGAGTCCGTGGTGAGAAGGACAGCCCAGTATCTGAAGCACACGGAGATGTTGGTGGACAAGCACTCCTCGCCCACACACACTCACACACCTACACACACAAACACACAGGGCCCTTAGATGCACACACACACACATATTTATAGACAGATCAAAGACAAAGAAGCTCAGGGTTGTGACATGCATACACACACATACATGTCACCCACGCATTCCTCTTTCTGTCTCAATAAAGGTACTCACACTCTTACACAAAAGCACAGTTAGACAGTATGTTGAAAATACTGCTCCTGAAGTAGACTCACACACGCACACACACACACACACACACACACAAACACCCTCCTGAGGTACGCTGCAGACAGTTGATTTAGCTGCCTTTATTTTCTGAAAATTCTGTAATTCACAAAATCGAAATATCTGGAAACTGAAAGTAATCTTACATTTACTGGATTAATGGATACATAATCCTTAATCTCTCTCTCTCTCTCTCTCTTTATCTCTCTCTGTCTCTTATTTGATTATTACCTTCCTTTCACAATGTTTTTATTTTAAATACAGTAATGAAAATGTATATCACTAATTTGCATTTTGCACAACCAATGTTTTTGTTAATAAACGTGAAGTCAATAAGAGATCTTTTTTTCTTGGTTAAAAAGTATAAAGAAGCAGCGGGTAGTTTGCTGCAACAGTGTTTGGTAACTGCTGGATTACATAATCAGGTGGTCGAAATAACAGTCACAAGGCCTGGAAATATGAGTAGGTCTAATCTCATTAATCAAAGTCAGAATCACTTAGTCAACATCTAAAATAAATAACGCGCTTCATAGCACAGGAATTGCCGGTACATTTCTGTTTATAAGGGGCTAGAAACTACCAATTTGAGGTGTACAAACAACTTATTTAATACTACCTATTCAGCCAACCAGGATGATATACTCACTAATGTAGTATTTCTGATCGTTTAATCATTTCAGAGAAGTCTTTCCAATAATGTCACTATTAAAGTGCACAATGGCTGCTCAACAGAATCCAAAAGTTCTTGTAGATTTTGCAGTTTAAAGATTTGCAGTGTCAAGGCAGAACCTCTGAGAGGTGCTGTTGCCTATTAGATCATATCAGTTACACATTCTCTTGTGCAGCAACTCATTGCTTGTGTTCTACACCTATAAATCAGCAAAATCTCATTTGTTTTGCTCAGCAGAGCAATATTGACAGCTAAGCAGCAGTTTGGCTCAGTGCTCATACAGATGACCGTCCACCCAGAGCTTGCTTCTGCTCGAGGTTTTTCCTTCACCTGTCACCTAGTGCTCGCTCATGGTGGGAATTGCTGGGTCTCTGTATGTACTACAAAGAGTAAGGCCTAGACCTGCTTCATATGAAAGTGCCCTGAGATTGCTTCTGTTATCATTTGGTGCTATTCTTTAGCTACTTTCTAAAATAAGCTTGAACTGTCGAGGAAACTAGAACTTGCACTGTGGATGAACTCTTTTGTCTACAGTGATCAAAACAAACAAAAAAACAACTGCAGCTAGATCAGTTTGTCTCTTGTACTATAGTACAGGCCAGTAGCCCTCCAGTGCTGCAAAATGGACAGTTAAAGAGGTGATGATGCACACATTACTCACTTTGTTAGCAAAAATATCACCTCTGTGAGAGCTGCTGCTATCTTGTCATGATGTTAGGTCTGTCTGTTATTTATCTTTATGCCAATTTACGTTTGTGCTAATTTACACACTTATACTTTACTTCCCTAAATCCGTCACAAGGTACATTTCCTCCTTTCATGCCCAACGATGTGATGCATTAGAATGGTAGATTGTATTTTTTCATTGATAACATGTCTAATATATTAACTTGAATACATTATTCCCAATAATAAACCATATTGTGCAATTGAACACACACTTCATACATCTTACTATTCACCAATAGGAGAGAACAACATTATTTTGAGTTGCCATTTGCGCTTTGAATAATCCGACCAACCTCCGTTTTAAGGTCAGGTTTTTGTATTAAACGAAGAGAGGAGGAAAAAAACTGGAGGAAGTGGGGTGCAAAAGAGAGGGAAAAGAAAGAAAGAGATCAGTGCCATGCAGTAGAATCCCTTCTCTGGAGAGGAGAGAGGGATGGAGGGAGGACAAACAGATGGAAAGGCGACAAAAAGGGAGGCCGCGGCAAGAGGAAAAGGCTATCCTTTCTCTCACCAGATGAGAAAAAGAGGGGTTGCGGGGAGCGAGAGATAACCGAGAGGATGGAGGAGAGGAAAATAGAGGGATATGATTAGAGGATAAGCAGAGATCATCCCTCCATTGTTAAAGGGATGGAAAAACTGACCCTCTCTCTTGCTCTTATTTTCATCCCTTCGTACGTCTTTTTTTTTTGCATGCTTTGTTTTGAGCATTGTGGGGAGCTTGAAGAGGATGGAGGGATGGCAACGAAAATGAGAGATAACTTTGCTCCATCCTGTTATATATCCCTCTTTTCCTCTCATTTCTCCACCTCTCTACCTTTCTGTCCATCTCGCCCTCTTTCTAGTGCTGCACCTGTGAAATGCAGAGGATGTGAGATAGAGAGGAAGATGGAGAGACAAAGAGATAGATGGAGGGAGGGAGGGATGAAATCAGAGGGAGGGGGGAGCCTCGCAACATTAGCATGCTGAGAGTGTCAGCACTCTCCTCTTTTTCTCTCCCTCCATCCCCATCCCTCTTTCCATCCCTCTTTTTCTCCTCACTGGTCACTGCAATTATACCATCAAAACACTCCAGCCTGAGAGCATAATAGCTTCCCCCTGTGTGTGTGTGTGTGAGAGAGAGAGAGAGAGAATGAATGTGTGTGTGTGGGTGCATGCATGCGTACGTGTGTGTGTTATCATGAGAGATCAAAAGAAAGATGTGTGTGTATTTGTGCATAATTTAGTGGCATACATGGTGCATTACATGTGCATGTATGACATGAAGGGCAGCTGTTGGGTGTGTGAGTGTGTATGCCAAAAAATGGATTTGCAGCATGTGTGTGTGTGTGTGTGTTGGGGGGGGGGGGTTGTAAGTATCCTTTGAGTCCTACCGGCTAGAAAAACTGCTTCTCCAACCTCTGACCAAACACACTCTTAAACGCGTGCTAAGAGACCCACTTTGTGTGTGTCTAGTGAGTTTCTATTTACACACACACTCGCACTAATGGATGCACACAGGCAATACAGTCATGGCTTTGAGACACAAACCGTTATGACCTACATGCCCAGTGGGTCATCATTAAGCCAAACAGCACACTCTGACACCTTCGGCTGTCCACACACACACACACACACACACAAACTCTATCGCACTCTCTCACTGTTTTAGTTTTTGTTCCCTCAACTTCCTCTATCCCTCTCCCCTTCCACCCTCTGTCTCTTCCTTTTTCTCTCATTCTCTAACACACACACACGCACACACACAAACACACACACACACGCACACAATACCCCCTCTATGAGCTTGTTATCCCTCTCTGTCCGCTCGTTTCTCTCTGTCACCTTGCCCCGAGCTATTTGAGTACACTTCTGTCTCTCTCTCTTACACTCCCATCTCTCTCTCTCAAACACACACACACACACACACATAAACACACTCATTCCCTTTCTGTCTGTCTGTCTCACCCTCATGCTTTGTTCCAACCTGTCTCTCTCTTTCTGTTACTGTCAGTCTTGACTGATGTTATCGGCCTCTCGGTGTCTGTTTCACTTCGGCTCAGCGGCCTGATCGTTAGGTGAACGGTGTCACCAAAAGCAGCCTAATATAATTGCATACAATTATATATTTATATTTACCATAAGTAAATCAACACCTGGTACAGATTGAATCCACCAATTACACATGAAGTTCAGTTTAAACAGCCTGTGAAAATGATGTCTTGTATGATGTCTTCCCTCCTCTGGAGGGAGTTTGTCAGGAAAAGTAACCCAGTTGATGTCATAGTGATGTCATCAGGGTTATTTTGGCTGAGGTGTGAGAGATAAAACAATTCAACAGAAAATGTGTATTGCAATCGAGCAGTGTGGTGTTTGAATTAAGAGGGCATTTAGAGAGGCATATGAAGGGTGCAATGAAATAAGCTATTGGGTTGCATTGTGGGAAATATAGAATGCAGTGTTTTTGGAGCTTGACCCATATGAGGGACTTATGGTCAGGATATATCTCTGCCTCTCTGATTTCGGCCTTTATTTTATCAAATCTGTCTATTAATGAGTCCCCAATAGAACAAAACTATACTAAATTTGTTGGTATTTTATTTTAACATTTTTTGCAAGTGGAAGAGCCAACAATTCCATTTAAAAGGGGCAATTTAAAAACTACAACAAGTAGTTTGTTTGTTTGAAGTTGCATTAATTGATTTTATGGCAGCAACATGTCACATCGTTGACATATTAACAACTTATAAAGTAGTTGAGGCTAATGTGTTAGCATGCAAGCGCATTTACACATCCAGCTAAATGCTCAGCAAGCTGAGGGGAACTACAGTTTGTCACTATGAGCCACCCCTTTCACTTTACACATAGACATTTGACCCATTGTTAGTATGAAAACATTGATCACTGCAGCTTTAATTAGGTGTTCATACCTCACATACTCCCTCACATTATAGCAGGGTTCTGATTTTGTTGTTTCCTCTTTATTATGGCTGTCTATCTCCCTACCTCTCTTTCCCTATTTCTGATTCTCTCTGCCCCCTTCTGTCCTCTCTTTCCCTCTCCCCCTCATTCTCTCTCTCCCTGTAAGTAAATCAATGAACATACACTTTATGCCATCTATTGATCCTTTCATATCTATCTGTCCTAACTCCCTCCTGCTATTTCCCTTTTTATTTCTTTGTTTTTCACTCTACTCATTCCCCCATGCTTTTTCTTACCCCTCTCTGTCTCCCCTTTGAATTTATAATCTCTGTTCCCTCTCTCTCTCTCTCTCCTTTCTCTTTATATCTCTCTCTCTGGGACGTCCTATTTATATGGCTGGCACCTTCATGCTCGTACTGAAGTGTGCGTATGAGTGTGTGTGTGTGAGAGAGAGAGAGAGTGTTTGATGTTGGTCTAAGTGGTTAACATAATATGAGCCCTCAGAGAGATGGCGTTCCCGCACTCTCTCACACACACACACACTCACGCACAATTCTAGGCTTTTTGGTAGGCTTTTCTGTGAACAATTTGTGCTTTTTAGTATTCTCTGGCTTCTGCAGCAGATCCATGTATTCTCTATCAATTGCATTCTCCCAATCCGTCCAAATACACACACAAACACACATCTTTGTGGCCCGACCACCTTCCTAGAATGACAAAAACCCGGTATTATCTCTTGTTATTTATTATTGCAGATGGAGCCATCATTTCATGACCTCGCCGTCACTCGACCTCCCTCTGCATACGTTTTTATTTATTCAGACCTCTCTCACTTTCTCTTTTTCCTGCCCTCTCCTCCTCTCTGCATGTTTATGTTTATTCAGACACATCTCACTCATTTTCTCTCCGTCTCTCCTGTCTTTCTCTCCCTTTGTACCGGTGTGTCCAGCTTTTGTTACCAGCCTCGTTTCCATAACAACTGCGACCTTTCAGTCAGCGCCTAACCGTTTTTAATCAGAAGTAGAGAAAGGCAGAGATGAGATGAGATGAGAGAGAGAGAGAGGTGGGAAGAAGAACGTTACTCAGGTGATACATTGGATGAATGAAAAAAATAATAATCTGCCAAAAGACATAATAAAAGAATCAGAATAAACTGAGGAAGCTGGGAGGTGGGTTTAGATGAGCAACATTCCCAGCAACAGGTAACAAAGTGCTGCCCAAGGTCAAGCATATAATTAAATGTTTTCCTGGAAAACAAATGTTGCAAATTATTAAAGCTCAATCATTACAGATCGTGTAAATAAGACTTCACTAAAAATGTTATGGAAAGCCTGTGACAATTAACTCAGTATGACCAATTTCTCTGTTGCTTCAAAACATGGTCCATTTAATCTCCAATATACTCTGCCATAGATTGCTGTTTACCTTCATATCACAGTCATCAATGGCATTCTGGTTATATTTCAATACACAATACTAAAGACTATATTTTAGGTTTGTATGATTTTAGTCAAAGTCAGCAAAGAACTATGTTTGAATTTGATGTAAGATCATATACGACATAACCTTTGCACTCAAATGTTCATTGTCCATCCCTTTTTACATTTAATTTGAATAAAGTTAAGTGTAAAGTTAAATTTTGGGGGGAATCAGATCCTGTCTACTATGTCTCTATAATTCTGTTAGATTTGACCTGTTACCTGCAAAACTGCATGAAGTAAAAGTGAGTTAGTTTCTGTGCTTAGTTTGAAAGAAACACAAAATTCCTGTGGTGAGATAAAACTGTTAATGAATGACCACCTGACTTTCACTGGTGAATATAACCTTTACAGTATGGGTGAGAATATGCTGCTAAACGTCTACGACTCCATTATTGTAATGCAGCTTCATTACAAACTATATCAGCCTTGTTCAGTTAGACCTCTCATCTACATAGTCTAAGCCCGTCTGTGTGTCTGTGTGAACAAGTAGCCCAGCTACCTACAAACTGTTGCTATCATGAATTATCAAAAAAGGTAATTGCTTTAATTTGAAATCAGTTAGTTTTGACAGTTTAAACCAGCATCTCGTGTGTGTGTGTGTGTGTGTGTGTGTGTGTGTGTGTGTGTGTGTGTGTGTGTGTGTGTGTGTGTGTGTGTGTGTGTCACGTACTGGGGGTCATGCCAACATGGGAGGGACCGGACCGTCAAGTGGCCAGCTCTCGAGCCCGCCCGCCCACCGCGCGCCACTCCACACCGGGAGCAGCGCGTGAGGATGATTCCAGCCAGAGATAGATGGGTCGGCGAGGGAAGGAAAAAAAACTGCACAGTGACACAACTAGAGTAAAGAGGAGGCGGTTGATGAGTGAGAGCAAAACTGAGAGAGTTACGGAACAAAGGACAAATAAAGAGGAAAGGAGGAACGGGAAATAGCCGGAAACCCGCTGCTGGCTGGTTCCTTTTTATCCGCACCGATGTCCGAGGCCCGCGCGGTGCCAGCCGAAGACACTCGACCGAAGCAGAGCGCACAGGGACGGCCGCTGGACTGGGAAGCTTCGGGGAGCGGACACCGCTGGATCTCTTCTCCGTGACTGAGAGTGAGTTCATTTTTAAACTTCAACGTACACATTCACAAACACACTGTATGGAATTGTCTGCGTTCATTAAGCTACGAGGGTCAGTGCCTGCTCTACCGCTCTCCCTGTGTGTGTTTATTTTTTCTTTCATACTGCGACATTAGTCCACCGCTGCCAATTAGTCACAGGACACGCCACGGGCGTGCGCGCGCACACACACACACACACACACACACACACACACACACACACACACACACACACACACTGACAGCTCGTGCGTCAAAATAGCCAAAGCGGATTCCTCTCGCGTGGCAGAACCGGCAGATGTTGCCACGCGGAGACTTAAAACTTAAGCTTCAAACATTAGATCAATTATTCAAAGTAACGTTATTTCCACTATTACTTAACCCTCCACCAGCATAGATAGATAGATAGATAGATAGATAGATAGATAGAGGACATTATATAGGCAACATATGTGAAAAAATACAATCAAAAAAACATTAAAAACAAAGTTATAGATAGCCTGTGTATATTTTGCCTCCTATTGACATTTATTTGAAATACTGTATATTTTAGATGAACATACAGAGTAATTCCATTACTGACAGCAGGCATATGCTATAATATTGCGATTAGGGCTGATGTTTATGTTTCCTTAAGTAGACTAATACAATTTCACGATAAAAATATTTTTGGAATAAATGTCAGCTGCTTGTGTGCAAATAGTCCTGCAAGCCCAATATTTGAGACATAGAAGGGTAACCTGGTGACCTATGTGGTTTCCCCCCTTATATTAGCACATGCTACCAACACACACACACACACACACACACACACAAAGATTAGAATTTCCCAATCTAATTTACTGACATACATTATTTAATACCAGTGAGTTGTGTGTGCTGTATTCAGTGTGCGTCCCCTCTCTTGTCAGTTTTCCCAGTGACAGCTCCAGCAGTCCGAGTACCATTCTTAAGTCTAATCTAGTGGTTAATAGCTTTCATTTTCAGTGCTCAGTGTTCATATTTTGCGCAGCTTTCTACTGGCTTTGAAAAGCTAATCTGTCCCTGATATAAGCGCATTGGCTGGCTTGCCATCTGGGCTGTATTATAGTAGAGAGGAGAGGGCATTTGAATAATTGATATTAAGCTATTTATAGTAGGATTATTCTCTTCATGTTGCACCGGGGGACCAATGCACTGATCTATCTATCTATCTATCTATCTATCTATCTATCTATCTATCTATCTATCTATCTATCTATCTGTCTATCTGTCTATCTATCTATGTTGTAGTGTGTGTTCACATTTTCTGTTTTTTATTGTACCTACCATACCTCTTTTGTTCTGTCCATAGTTCTGTCCATTTATCATCCATCCATCCATCTTTCTGTTCGGTTAGTGGTAGTGTATCCATCTGAAGTGGATTAGGGGTGTTATCAAAGCTAAGTAGGACGACTGTTCACACACACACACACACTCTCGCATATACACACACACACACACACACACACACACACACACAAACACACACATACATACATGCTACTCACTCCATTTCACTCCCCAAGGACCATTGACCATTGTTAGCCCTCTCTCAAGCCTCTTTTGCTTTTGTGTGAATGTGTGTGTGTGAGTGTGTTTGACGGTAAACACTCTGATCAAACAGTGCTTAACAAGCTGCCTGAACTGATAACAGAGGGAGGAGAGGAAAAGAGGATGAGAGAGGAAGGAAAAAGGGGAAAGGGGTGTCAGGAGGGAGAGGAGGTTACATACTGAAAAAAAAAGCATGGGGATGTGTGCTTTTGATCTTGATTAAATAGTGAGATGTACTGTTATTCGTAACCACAGTATTTGCTGTTCTCTGTTTTACAAGCGTTTCCAGGTATTGCATGGAGGCCAGAATTTGGTTAAAATGACCTACTGTCAGTATTTTAAATACCCAAATTTTCCAGCTATAACAAATAAATGTTTCCAGTCTAAATGCTCAACAATATTTTAGCTCTGTTTTTTTACACTGCTCTATTCCAACATCCATGTCAAAACAGTTATCTCCCTCCATATTGTCACATACATATATATTTGTATATATGACCTTTGTGCTTTCTTAGACAGCAGACAGCTGAGAGAAACAGGAAAGATCGTGCAAAGAGAGGTGGGTGATATGTGACAAAGATCACGAGCCAGATGTTAACCTACGTAGCCCACCAGCATGTAGCCTGGTCCCGTCTGTTGACCTGCATCAACGCCCTCTTTCTTTCTGTCTTCCATTGGGCTTAGGTCAGTTCTGCAGTGTGCTGTTTCCGTCTGTATGACATGTTAGAAAGCCATGGGAGAAAGTGTCAACCCGTTCCCTAACTGAATTAATTTTCTCTGTGCATAGCTAAAGCTACTCTCTTCATCACTGTCACAATGTGTGCTTATATTTTGCAGCTCTATGCAAGGACATTGCAGCTCACTCGTATTACTGTTAAAGTGGAAGTGGCTTTGTCCTGTGAAAGACCGGTGACCTGTTTTGCGGTCCAGGTAAGCGTAAGTCATGCGCCAGTCACATCATGATGTGCATCTATTCACGTGTCACCGTGGTGTAGCCACGAATGCCATACAGAATCATAATTTGCTGTTTTTCCTAAGTGATGGACAACATGGTCTTTAAGTGCACTTAGGTGTTTAAACCAACTTCAGTGGTCAGTTCACTCAAATTAGAAAATAGATATATGTTACTAAATACTTTTTGTTTACTCCTCCACCCCTTTCCACATTTGAAATATTTCTCTCTGAGATTTCTAACTTTCCTTTTCAGTGAAAGTAAATTAAATTTCATTTTTGGTGCTGCCAGCATTCAAAATGACATTGAAAAAAGCGACAACCCTCAATATGTGTTTTGCTGTCAAAACACACTATCGACCATTTTCATTGGGACTATTTCTTCTGTGTAGAGTGGTTCCAGTAAAAAAAAAATTCACAGCGAGGTCTATGGATTATCCAGATGTTATTATCCAGGGACAATGTTTTTGAAATGACACGCTGCCATTGATTATTTAAATGCAATTTCTCAGAGCTTTCAGTACCACAAACAAAATACATTCACATTCATTGTACGGTGGGGAGGCAGAAACCTCAAAAACATACAGTTCATGTCAATATCTTGGCAAATAAAACAATAACTACCTGCATGACCATTGAACTATAGGTATAAATGGGGGAAAAACGGTGGGGGGTGGGGGGGGGGGGGCT
>JAVQJD010027951.1:0-20320 GCA_036023655.1 Nannoperca australis | reverse complement strand
ATCAGCTCTGGACGAGCTGGATATATATATATATATATATATATATATATATATACACACACACACACACACACACACATCAGAGTCTGCCCACATCAAACTGCCCACTCAGCTCCAGTGAAAAGGAGGCAGGATGAGTATGAATTAAAATAGTCAGCACAAGGATAATGCTGCGGGGATGGCCAGCTGTGACACACTAATGCATATTTAATACAGGCAAAATACTGATGAACTGCTATGTGGTTTATTTTGGTTATATTTTGGTTTTGCATTTATTTAATAAATAATGGGTTGACAATTTAATGTTGTTTTTACTGGAATGTTTTCATCTTGAAAAACAACAATTTAGCATGTGACTAACTAGTTCAGGCTGATATTGTGCATTATAGTTTGAATGGTACTGGACTTTGACACCAATATTGATCTTTGAAGATGATGAAATAATGTAAATATAGGCACATAGGTGAACATTTTGTCTAGGATACACTGGATATGGCTATAAAGTAATTGTGTTACAGATATGTTTGGGAAAGGTTTTTTTTCCCCAGCATAAAAATAAACTCTTTAAGCGAAGATACAAGTCATTTTAATACAGTAAACCTTACAGGAATTACCATTACCAAGTAATATCCATAAATATTAATAGTATACATATGAATGCAGCTTATAAACATTTTTTGCTTCAGTTAAGTGTACTGAAATGTCTGTCAACATATAATAAATGGTGATATATATACATATATATAACTATAATAAGCCAATATGGATAATAATATCAGTCCTGGGAAATATCTGGCAGGCTCTTTCATGCATAATAATCACATATTTGACACTAGTATTATTATTAACACTTGTGAATGGTGAAGCTCTCAACAAGTTCTCTACTTGCAGAGTTTAGACCAACCCTGTAATTTGTCTGGGACACACCAGTGGACATCTTCAAGCTGCACTTTACAAATGAGCCACAGACATTGCCTCTGTTCTTTGTTTTTAAATAATGTATCACTTGTATGTCTGTAAACCCTCCAGTCTCTGCCACCAGAGAACTGACCTCGCTCACGGTTGCATCTTTGAAATATATGGGAAATATCTTTCCTTGCCACCACATCATCAGTGTTCACGCGGAGCACCACCTGAGACAAGCCTCTGCCTTTTTTTTCTTTTTGGATACATGAAACAGGCTTTTCTAAAATCTGAACATAAAACCAGCTGTCTACAAAGCTCTGCTGAATGGCTGCAAGGAAAAAACAACATGCAGGCTGTACATAAAACCATTACAGACCTTTAATGCCCGATGCCTACAGGGCATTCTTGAAATTAGATGCAAGAACATGTTGGGAAACGGAACAAAGTGAACATCCTCAGCAATACTGGCTAAGCCATGTCATACTGACACAAGGACAACACAATCCCATATGGCCAGCTATGCCATAGCAGCCACTCTCCGCATGACTAGTGCTATAATGAAGACTATGCTAAATTATCCATGACAAAATGGGGTATCCAGCCTGAAATACATCAGGGCAAGCTAGTGAGACACACAGAGCTCCAGCTGCTGGGCTAAAGAATGCAAAAAAAAAAATCAAAAGACTAGATCATATAGCACTCAATCCCACTTCAAACAGAGCTTTGTTGTATTCTGACTGACTGTCTCAGACTCAGTCTGTCACATATCGCACTTACATAACAACTCTCAAAGGAATCATTGCTAAAGCAGAAGAGGACGTCATAATATAACACAATAAATAAGCAAGTGAAGATGCACAGCGTTTACCTCAGAGCCCCCCCCAAAAAAACTACTTGTGCTTCTGTCTGTCATCTGTCCAGATATCAATCGATCACTCCTGTTCTCATTTCCTCTAATGCATCCGCCCACCTGCAGTAGCATTCTGAACTAATTTAGTCCCCAGATTAAAATCACTGAACTGAGGAATGTTGTGTGCAGGGAGGGTTTCTCTCTTTCAGAGCGTCTTCCTCTTCCGTCTATTTCCCGGAGCAAGCGTGTGACGTGACGAGAGTGTATGAAGCCATGTTAATGGAAAACTTCACAGCATGCAATGTTGTTTTTTAAGTATGCACAAAAGGATGCAAGAGAGCAAAGAATAGACGGCAAAGAGAAAGTGAAAAAGTCTCCATGCTGTGTGTACGTGTGGGGGATAAGACTGCATATTCCCTCTGGACAAAGAACAGTGTGTCATTAATAAAGAAAGAGGGTTAGATCATTTGTTAACCACGTGGAAGGTAAGGTAAAGTAATGTCAGTGGAATTCCAAAGAAGAAAGCTTTTAGATCAATTATTTCACAAATCCAGATGAAGTAATTCAAAACACAGGCAAATATCTTACATGTAGATATGTAGATATCTACATATCTACATGTAATGTAACAGTAGTAGAATTGGCTGCTACACTGATTATACACACATGTGGCAGGTGAGTAAACACACATTCATACATGAACTGCTGCACTCTGTCTTTATTGCTCTCTCATCATTACATCACTCCTCACTAACGGTACTGTTCTTCATGCAGACGGAATACACCTAATTCACCACCGCGGTGTTTCCATGGCGACTGGCCCACATTAATTTTCCAAGGTGAGTGGCCTTGTTGTGCTGGATTGTGTGTTTCGTATGTTGTATTTCAGAGATGTAAGGCGCATGGGAGATTGAGCACAGTCAAGGAAAAGTTGTCTTACCCATGAACTCGATCCCAAGTTCATCCGCTGTTCCGTTCAAGGCCGGGTAGCATGAGGAAAGAGACGGGAATGGGTAAACAAAGACAGAAAGAGGAGGGAAAGAGAGAGAGAGAGAGAGAGAGAGAGAGAGAGGAGAAAACAGTTACAACATGATGTGCCTCTATCTTACTCAGAATTCACCTTAGGGAGACACACGCTCCATAAAGTTGGTTTGACGGCTCTCTCTGACATGGCTCTCCCATGTGCACCAGGTAATGAGCCAGGCAGCCCTAAATGCTTGGTATGCTTTTTGGTGATACACTCTGAATTCACACAGCCTGTAGTGACTTTGAATGAGGAAAGAAAACAACAAGGATATGGGGGCTAAGAGGATTAGAGGAAGAATCGTGAAAATAAAAGTTGAAAATGACATATCATATAGCTTTATGTCACTGACGTTGCTTTGCACAGGCCTTTTATAATGATTTGAGCCTGAGGCAAACATAGCTTTTCAATATTCACAAGGTCGCTTTAAGATGCGCCGCACTAACACATACGTTCACATGCATGCGCACCCATAGGCACACAGTACGATACACCCTGGTCTGTATGTCTTTGTCTCTCACACACACACACAGCCCCCTCTCTAACACAGACACACAGTCTTTCTTCATGCAGTTAAGTCTTTCCCCCCAATCCCAGTGCTGGGGAAACAGATAAAAAGGAGCACTCGTGTTCTTTCTATCCTGACAGTGCCCCTTTTTCATGTCACTGTAATGTAATCTCATTTAAATTAAAATGAAACCCTCACTAGTAATTGCTTTTCTGACAGAGGTGGTCTGAGTTTTAAATGGAATGTGGCTTGCCAAGCTCCTGACAGATTATGTGGTGGGCACTCAAAAAAAAAGTGACTAACACAGAGAGAAAAAAAAAAACATCTGTTCCCGGATGTATTTCGATTGTACCATGGGAAAATCTGTCAGTGCCGTAGCTTCATATGTTTGAGGAAAAATGAAAACACCCCAGAGAACTGGAGTGGGATTCAGAAGGCAAAAGACAAATGACCATTTGGATGAATGGATCATAATAATCGCGTGAGGTTATCTCACTCTATTAAGGGATGTGATTTGAGGAAATAAGTCTTTTTAATGTGAATGATCAAATTTGAAATACAGTTAGCAAACTTATGACATTTATTAAAGTTTCCGAGAGCATTTAGACCCGCAAATGTTCAAATAACTTATTAAATACAAAGCCAGGTTTGTCATTTTGGCTTAGTCCCTGGCAGATTCTTAATGAGGCAGCAGGATTTTCATGATTGCAATGATAACAAGAGAGAACTGAGAAAAAAGCCTGAAATGTTTGCAAATTAAATCAATCAATTAACAAAAAATCTATGTTTAGTAGGTATCAACCTGTTTTTATTGAACACAATGTAAGTTCATCATTTCCAGATTTATCTCCTGCAGCCTCTGGGATTATTTAACAAATGTCAGCATTTATTACGCAAGCCTACTGATTCATAGTCAGTCTCATAGCAACTCACAAACTGATGATAAAAACAGTCAAGAGCCAATCAATTCTGGCCAGCGGACATTATGCTCTTTGCCATGAGGAGTTAGCATTGCCGTGAGACACAACTACATGATGAAGATATGACCGACATGCTTGTTACTAGGTGCTTACTGTCGCTATGGCACAAACACTTGGCAAGGCCAAAGAAGTGAATGCAGTATCTTACTGATGTTGCCTGATCTGTATTATCCGTTCAAGCCTTTCACCGTGATTGCCAATGGCAACCGCCAACTCTTTTCCACTCTAAATCGCCCCTGACTATCACAGCCTGTGCAGATGATGTCATTACAACACTGATACACATCCCTTCTGCTGGAATTGCCATGTCTGGAGACATTCACCAATCATAATACGTGCAGGCTCCCAATCCTTCGCACTGGCAAGTCAAAGCACCCCTGGGAATCACTTACGGTGTCTTGCGGGAGCCCTGACCAAGCTTGGAGAATACCTGTGCATTATGTCAGATGCTCTTGGCCCGATTAAGAGACAGAAATCTGGCAGGTGGGAGAGACAATGGCAGCAGTGAATCAAATCCTTAATCCCCTTCTTCACTTGGGTAAGCAGGGAACTGGGGAGCCAATGTGTCCGTATGTGTGTGTGTGTGTGTGTGTGTGTGCTATTAAACCCAATTTCCTGTGTAGCCACTTAAACCAGGTCTAATATCAACCGGAGATAAATAGTTCAAATTAGAGGCTTGCCTTCTTTCTCTTTATAAATCAGCCGGGTAAAACCAAAAGCTGGCTGACCTTCCTCTTCCTTCGCTTCAGTCTTTCACCAAACATCATCTCTTTAGTCTCAAAGGTGCACTGGCCCAACTGAACACCATTAACAGCACGCTTTAAATTCTCTCATACTTATTCCGGTTCTTTACCAGGTAGATACTAAATTGCAGTCGTCCTACACTCCTATGCCTCCAATTAAAGACCCCACCACTTCCCCACTGTGCACCAATAAGTAAGAACCCAGCACCTTCTCCCCACCTCATTTCCACCTCACCTCATTTCCAAAGCACTTCACAGCAGTATAGCTGGAGTACCTGGCAGGGAGCCTCTTTTTCCTTTTGTCCCGGGGCTTTTGAGATGTGACGCGCTTCTCTTTCTGCCATGTGTATGATGGAGTGGCACAGAGCGCAAGCCAGCGCGGACTGCACTTTTGAGTGGCTGCTTTGTGGCCAGTCAATACCGAGACAAAAGATGAGGGGCGATGGATGATTTGTTACTGTAAGGTGCTCAGAGATCGATTTGAGTAAAAAATAAAAGTTTTAAAAAGGTGAAAAGATGAAAAGGGTGCACGGAAGATTCTTTTTCTGTGATTTGTGTCTAATGCTGCCGCGGTGTTGAACAAAGACGTAGAATTAAACTCTGCATGCAAACATACAAAGAACAAACTCGCTCATACACACACAGACACACATTGTAGTGAATTTCACTGGAGCTCGTCCCGCTTGTAGTTGTTGTTAGTGTGTTCATGTATGCGTGTATGTTATTACATGATTTGGCTTTTGAAAGCAGGATAATCCTCAAAACCCATGGTAATCTGGGTAAATTTTAGATTACTCTGTATCAACAGAGATCAAAATAGGCTTCATTCGTCTCTCAAATCTTCCGGGTACACTTATCTCTTATGGTGGTTGAACAATTGTGACCAAAACAGGTGTACACGTGGAGTGGCGATACAAGACAATTTGTATATAGCTTTGTATTACAGCTGTCAATAACTTTTCTTTCTGATAAAAGAGGTTGGGGATGAGTTTATGACACAAAATTTCTACTGAAGATTGTTTTGACAAAGCTTTTCTAAACTTTTTTGCTAGGTATTTGATGGATATTGCATATTTTTATGACATTTGCTCATGCATCCACCTATTATATATACAAGTTTATTCTTATACTTATGTACTATAATATAAATTAGATTTATTCATGACTGTTCAGAACAACAGTAACCCCTAACAATAACTATTGCACAGTTGTATTGCAAAAAACAAGAAGGCAATACAACAGAACTCAATGAAGAAAACTAAAAATAGAACAATATGAACTTTCAACACAACAAAAGTGAAAAGTGGACATGTACACAAGATTGGTGTTCGGTCTTCAAATCCCCCAAATCCTTCAACCAGATGAAAGCAAAAGCTTATATAACCATAATGAATCAAATATTGGGAAGTCTTTTGAAATTCATGACAAATCTGGAAAGGCTGCAATTTAATCATATAATATTGTTTATTTGCAGGCTGTATATGTATATATATATATATATCTATATATGTAGGGTGGATGGAGATGATTCTGGAGAGTTCACTATGGAGCCTAATTTAACATCACTGATGGGAGTTGTCTTGCATACCGTATGTGGGACATACCAACAGTCAGGGATACTGTAGCTTCTTCCTGTAGCAGCCAAGTAAGTTTGTCACCTCCAGCATGTCTTCTCTCTCTCAAAATAGTACTGGAATATTGTGTCCATGTGTATATTTAGTAATAACTGTGACATATGGAAATGTTATTCCATATATTTACCTGTAAATACATCCACATTTTGAATTGTTATACTTTCTTTTGACATATGTTTCTACATTATAATATAATAATGAGCACATAATAACACATGAGCCACAGCAGGAGTAGCAACAGTGCAAATATAGTTTGGGAGTTTTGGAGTTCATGCTGTTGTCTGGGAAGTCCTGTGTTTTCCAATATGCTGATCAAACTACTTTATAGGTTTACCTTTAGCCACTCTAAAAGAAGAATCTCCCTGAAACACAGAATTTAGCCATCTGAAAGATATATTGCATATACAGACAAAATATAAGCTTTTTTATTTTTTGCTTCAAACCTGCTATATTTTGATGTGAGGCATTTATAGTGATCTTTTCCCAAAGAATGACTTTATTAAAGTGCTCTCATTAAATTCATGCACTGCAGGAAATATAGTTTTACATTTATATTATATATTTATTAATATTTATATATATTATATAATAACAATTGTATATAGAAAATATTTTACTGCAGAGTCTTTAAAAAAGGAGAGAAGTGCATAACACAACATAAAAAATGCATATCGCACAATAAACAAACCCTCATTTATATTTTGCCTTCTCAGGCTTATAGCCTCATTTTTAATAAATGAAAATGTACTATAAATGTGCTGCAATCCATTGTATTTGTTTCTTTGGGTGTTCATTTTTGGGACAAAACACAATAAGATTCAGCTTATCTCAAACAACAACATAAAAATCTCCCGATCTGGACATGGAGGAAAATTGATGTCTGCCTATTAAGATAAAACAAATCCCACTGTGAAAACTGGTTGCCATGAAGGAGCCTGAAACATACTTTCTGACACCTGCTTTTGACCCCATTAATGGACTCTAGGGTGATCCCTGTGGCATCAAACAGAAGGCAATAGGAGTAAAGTTTTCTCTCTGACTCTTGGTGCAGAGGAGCCAAGTCACTCCATAAAACAGTGTGAATTTGTAAAGCTGCAGTCTCATGGGAAAGGCTCGAGGGCCTCCAATTTCTTCTCCTTGTACCTCTGACTTTTGCTTTATTTTTTAACTACACCACGCTATACAGATATCGTGGGGATTCAAAGACTCCAGGGGAATTGTTTCTCATGAAAAATAGGAAACTGAAGACTTCCCTTCCTTTTAGCTAGACTAAAGCAAAGCAAGATTAAAGACCGTAATAAAAGATACAAGAGGTTTTATGCACAGGCTTTAATTCTAATATCTGCATGGTAGCGCTGTATCTATGCAGGCCAGTGTAGAAACACAGTCTCATGATACACATTTTGACTGTGTCTAGCAACTAAATAATGTTTTATTGCTCTAATAATTTAGATTTTAATGAAAATTCAAATGAAAATCTCCACATTATGACACTGTTTAATCAATGTATGACCACCTGTTATGAACAATATGGACACAAAATGGAAATGTTAAGCTTAGTAGATAATGCAGTGACTGAAAACATCTATGTTCTCATTAACATAGGTACTGTAACACAGTCTCTTAGAGATAGACTATGTACTTTTGCTATGTAGCTATGTACAGTACCAGTCAAAGTTTGGACACACTTTCCCATTAAAGTGAATGGGTTTTGGTTGGTGCCTTAGCCCATAGACTCCCAGGAGCTCCTAGCTTCAGTGCCCCAGAAGCTAGTTTTTTATACAGTCTTAGGGCCCAGAGGACTACACAACCCTGGGCTGCAAGAGTTAATAAAAGACCGACCTGACCTCACAAGACTTTGATTTATCTTGTTGACTGAAACAGCACAGTCAGGGATTCGCTTAAGGGCATGTAACATGTACTTGTTGTGAATTTGTTTTCATGTCGCAGATCAATACACCAATACTGTAGGATAGAAAATAGAAATAAGAACGTACTTGGGTCTGACAAGATAGCATCTGTCTTGGGTACAAACTGGTCACAGCGTAGTCCATGGTAGCCCTCCTTACACCTGAGAGAGAGAGAGAGAGAGAGAGAGAGAGAGAGAGAGAATTAGACATTAGACATTAGAAGTAAGACAAATGCCGCAAGAAGTACCAACGTACGGCATGAACTATCAGCTCAGTTGACTTTTTTTAGATAAGAAAGTTGAGAACAGGAACCCTAGAAAGAAGACTCAATGGACGGTCAAAAGCAGAGTGCTCACTGAGGACTGAGGTGGTGGAGGGAGATACACAGAAACTGTTGAAAAGGGTGGGGTGAGAAGAAAGAGTAGAAGGCAGAGATAGTTGGGCAGGCACAAGCAGAGCCTGCAGCCTCACTGATAGCACATGACTGACAGGAATGCCAGGTCCCAATGGAAGAAATGGGGAACTGGGATGGAGAGTACTTGGCATGATGCAGACGACGCAAGATTTACAGTGGAGTGGAAGCTGCCATAGTTGGTTGGAACACTTGAATAAACAAAGTCCTGGCACAGTCCAGATATTTGCCTTCACCATCAAATAAATATCCCTGTGCACTGATGATGCCTGCAGATCCCTCAGCAACTGTCATAAATATATCCACTCGAATTATGACATCTGACGTTTGGCTGTGTATGCTGCAATGTTTTAGCAATGCTCTGTAATATGCAAAAAATCTGTATGGTCCCTTATACATTATAATGCATGTATAAGGGAATTTTATGAATGCTGTGCTGAATGAATGCAAGAATTAAAAGAAAACCATACTTGTACTGTCAGAATAAAAGAATACTTGTTAAGTTATACAAGAATATATAACCCACAGATATAAAGTTTGGAGTTGTTCCTCAGCACTTATTTCTAGTTTGGCACAATCCTCAATAGTTTTTGTCTCAAAGAGGACTTAGCCATTTTTTATTCCCATCTTCAATAGCAGCCATACTGTGAGCACATTCAGTGGGCTGATCCATCCCTCTGCTCTCTTGCAGCTTAGGGGAGACAATTGGGGGATTTGCTTTGATGTGTCTGTTTCAACATAAACTTGTACATGAGTGAGCGATATGTCAGAGTTGTCTATATTTTCTCTATTCCATCAGTCAATGACATATTATAGGTAAACTGGGGGGATTTACACTCCATTATCCATCAATATCTGTCCACCACATTTCTGCCAGTGTCACCAATCCCACATACAGTAATGTGTTGGGTGAGTGACACGCAGAAGTGGACCATTCAGTCTCACTCAGCTTGGCTTGACCGGATAGCTTGAAAGAGAAAACAACAACACTGCCAACAACAACTGAGCTCAACTGAGCAGCAGTGGAGATCACAAGTTGCTGGTTAAGGCTGGGATAAGAGTGAAAACTGTGATAGATTTCTTTGTCTTTACATCTCAAGCTCCAGCTCCGTTTGTTCAGTGTGTCTCAAGCTCAATATGTGCAGGTTTTTTTAATCTTATCTCTCTTGTTTTCTCTATAATGCAGTAAGGAACTGCACAACTGATGAAAACAAATAGGGTACACTACATGGTGGTCCTCTAATTTCATATTTGCTCAAAGCTGATCGTGGTGCTAATGCAGCTGCATCTACATTTGTATTGGCTGTCTATTTTTTCCACTTTGTGCCTGTTTGCTCCAAAGAAAGCTCAGGTGAGCACAGGTGAGGTTGTGTTGTGCAGATTAGGTGGCACAGTGCAATTTTTGTACTTTTTTAAAATTAAGATTGCGCCTGAATTTCCACCAACAAAGACCAGAGAAGATTAAAAATGATTCAATAGGGAGGCTTTTAACCTGCATTGACCTCTTGGAGGCAGAAGAAACCATCTGTGAACAAAACCCGACATATTATTTCCATTAAAGTAGATGTTGTGAACTTATGTTGTTGCATATTTACACATCCAGCAGACACAAAGAAACATTATCATTAATTTAGAGTTGTGTTTCTGGCCACCTGGTGAACGTATGTTTCTTTTTTTTTTTTGCTCTCCATGAAACAAAAATATCTAGCTCTGTAACTGTTCAAGGCTCAACAATGTTTATTAGCTAGTTGCTAGCTAATCTTAGCTAGTCTTTTGGTGCTGAGCATGAAACAATGGGATTTTAAAGCTTTTTTGCTGAAAACAACAAGCAGGGAGAGCGAACAAAAACAATAAAGTTGCGGGCCAGGAAACCAAAACAATGAGCTGAAGGAGGCTATTAATCTCTGTACAGCTGAGGTGAATTGCAGAATTGTGTGTTAGTTCTTCGTGGGCTCTTCACTGCAAGCTATTTGTTTCACATCCCATTACACTTGATCCATTGTAATTAGAAATATACTGATTATAGCAGCTTTGAAAAACAAACTAAAAGCTGTACAAAATGTTTTAAATAGTGGGTGTGCTAGAAAGTGAGTTTGGAAAGCTTTGGAGATCTCACTTCTGTTCACAGTAATCAGCATCCCTGTCAAGCTGCAGGGCGTGATCGTTGAAACCGTCATTTTGTGTTATGTGGCTGTAAAAACTGTAACTGCACCTTTAAATAGTGGCACTCATTACTGTTCAACCGATGTGTGAATAATACCCTTGAATTAAACCCTCAATCTTAAACCTCAGACTCTTTGTGTCATTTAATTTCCAAAGTAATAAGCAAAACACACAAAACCTTTTTAGTTCCGGGCTCAGGCAACCAAAGGAGGGGATAAAGAACTCGATTCTCTGCTGTCATTGTTTCTCCCACAGCCACAGACTTCTACCTCTTTATCAGACTGGAGAAAAAGGCAAATACAATACCCTGTTATTCGCCAAACTCTTTCTTTCTCGCATACACACACACACACACACACACACACACACACACACACACACACACACACACACACCTGAGATTATGTCATGTTATGTTGTCATATAAAGCAGCACACAGAGCTACCAATAAATTATTATCTGGCTGAACATTGAGAAAATCTAATATTTTGGACTAAAAACCATGATATAAATAGAAAGGCAATATTTTGGGTCTGACGATCTGCTTCCTCGAGATATTTTGGGGAAACACTCATTAGTCAGATATGGTGACCAAACAAATAGAAGGCTTATTGTTTACAAGTTCACAAAATCTCATGATAGATAGATTAGATTTAACTATTGTTTTCATGCAGTACATTCAGTATTTACAGTATAGCTCCAGGACTGGTTTGATTAATTATTTGCATAATACAGTATCTAGTATAATAAGTAATATCAATACTTGTGCTGAATAGCTTCAGCTGGATTCTTATGGCCACTATTTATAATGCACTAAAATGCAAAAAAAATTTGGCAAAAGCCAACATGACTTAAGTAATCTGAAATAGAAGCTTTGAGAAAAAATATGAAACAGAATATCAATTTAAAAAGTTATCATTAATCAGCGTAGAGACAGACCATTAAATGATACCGAACATTTTGCAGTGAAATGGAATATGCAGAAGAACATGCCATATGATGCGTAAAAGCAACAGTCCAAATTACTAATTCAAAGATATCAGATTAATTACCAAATTAAAACTGCTTTTGTATGGGAGAAATGAAGTCGGGCCACAGTGGCAGAGGATTTAAATAAAAGAGAAACCCAAGAGGAGCTGGAGTTTTGACACATATATTAATCTTACATACAATGTTAAAATGACATGTCTGTGTTAACCTTTTGTAAGAAAAGTTGTGAAATGCATATCACAGGAAACAGGGAAGCTTTAGCTTTGATGAATGTTCATGTTACTGATGCTGACACTATCTGGTTGGCCCGATATAAACTTTGGGCATCCCTGTGTTCTCAGATAAAAACAGATCGCTTGATTTGGTATAAGCCATGAACAAGCACTGTCCCTTTTTCTGTCAGCGTGCCAATCTGAGTCAAACAGCCAATCACGCACCGCACAAATCGGGGAGGAACCCAAGGCAACCATTCGTATTTCAAGGGTAAATCGTCCCTCCCCTCCCATTGCTCAGCTCTGCCCTACATCACACCTTCTATCACTGGGTGTGAGCTGAGACGCCTAGTTAGTATTCTGAATCACAAACCCAAAGGCAGAATGCCTGTCTGGCTATCTGTTTACGTCTGGGCTTGCTTTCTGTTAGTCTAAGTCTCCATCTCTCCCCTCCTGCCATCTATGTAGCACTGTGAAGCAAGCTCAGCCACCCCTCAATGAGATGCAAACAATGCTTTGTAAATGTGTTTGTGTGAACATGGCGTTGAATGCATGAATGGGTGACAAACAATGTGAGTTAATGACATGCTTTGAGTATGTATTTGGGTGTGTGTCTCCAATGAGGGAAATGAGAGAACTTGAGTTTGTATTTGTGTACGCGTGCATTGGTTAAGTTTCAAAAGGGGAAAACATCTCAAAGAGAAACCCAAATGTGTGTGTGTGCCGATTGGGGCACATATGACAGCTTTCTGGAGTGTGTTTGTTTATATCCTGCAGCTACTGTGTGTATGAGCAGCAGCTATAGACTGGGAGCATGTTTTCCCCCACTGCTCCAGAGCTGTCTGTGACTACCCAGCTGCTTTTAACACATGTTCCAGTCACAGAGAAAACACACCTCTGAGCCTGGAGGATGACGGAGGGGTGGGGCGCCCTGCCTTATAACTAATCACCACCCTGCCTGTTAATTAGCGTGACGAAAAATGGAGGATACTTTGAGTCCAAGGGGAGGGGAAAGAGGTTCAAGGAGGAGAGAAGGGATGAGGATGTGATCATGTCATCCAAACTTTTCATTTACCTTCTGACGCCTGTGCATATTAGCTTCCACATGTTCTGTATGGCATGCATATTAGCTATTACTGATGAGGCAGAGGCGCTTACTGAAAGTGAGGACTGCGCCTAGAGTGTTGAGCACATATTCCCTCAGGCTTCAAATTCAATTTTTAATTTGGATGCACAACATGTGGTAGTCACTGATAGTTTTAAGATAAATGGTTAAATACATAATTTAAAAGGGGATGAATCCCTCACTTTTACCAGCAGTTTATGACAACCAATTTTTTTGATCAAAAACAGAAGTTTTTCTGGGCCTTACATGAGATTTACATCAGAAATTCGATCCCACTCACATGTCTGTGCCTCAAATTCTGTATGAAGCTAAAGGTTAGCTTAGCCTGGCATAAAGTTGAAAACAGGGGAAAAGTGTGCCCGTCCAAGAAAAAGTTGCATACATACAGCATGTAGTTTTTATACAAACAAGATACACAACTTAATTTGTGATCTAATAGGTACTGTTAGGCAGATTTGGACAGAACCAGGCTAGCTGTTTTCCCATGTTTCCAGTCTTTATGCTAAGCTAAGCTAACTAGCTCCTGGCTGTAGCTTCACATTTACTGTAGACATGAGAGGTGGATCAATCTAACTAGATAACTCTTAGCAATAAAGCAAATATGTGTAATTCCAAAAACAATTCCTTTAAGGACTTCTCATCCATGCTGGCTTAAAAGCAGAGTTTCAAATGTCCTTCTTGACCTTAGAAAATCAATGACAACTGTGCAAACTGCATCTGTTGATGAAGATCATGTGACTCTGATCACATGTGACCTTGTGGGGACATTGTTTTTTCAATTGAGTCATTCAGCTTATCACATCAGTGATCCACCCGGAATCATCTAATAAAGACATAATAAGTCGTGAGTCTAAAAATAAGGTAAACTGCTTTGTTTTAGGAATACAGATATTGATTAGAACATTTGGCATCCTGTAGGGTTCAATATTATGGTTATGCCACTTAGAAAGAAAGCTCAGTCACAGCCTCATGCTTTTCATCAGCATGTCTTGATTTATCTACAGTATGTATGACTAAGGCTGGCTGTTGCTGAACTGCATGACATTGCTTTCACCAGTTTTTACACGTTAGCTCTGTTTTCGTGAATTAAATGAATAACTTTTTATGCTGGCATAAACACACCACTCAGAAATACTAGTAAACCTATTAGGAAGAGACACCGCATGCTTCTAAAACTTGGCACATGAACGAAAACATGTATGAAGATTGGGAAGTTAACAGAAGGTATCTACAAATAATTTGATAACAGATAATGTTGGACTGAATCTGGTTTCCGTTAATTACCTGAATTCTTTCTTCAGTCTCACTATCAAAGTGCATCATTATGTGGCAGCAGGGGTTCTTGCCAGACTCAATAGACACATTTATTGCACTGCACCAAGTCTTTTGACTCACTGCCACATTTAATTTCGCACACCAACTGGTGCAGTTGATGTTAATAAGTATTACTGAATTGGGCGTTACCCCTAATTTCCATAACTTGACCTACAAGTCATGCATGATAAAATCAACATTTGCATATGCATGGTAGCCACAGATGCAGTAAGGTATTATGTTAATTAATAAATATTGAAATAAATGATTTAAATTCTATTCACTATGTGGGGTTGGTGAATACTGTGGTATTTTAATTAGCTCATTTTGGAGATATAGCACCTGCTGCAGTCCGTGATACACACCGATTTTATCAGGTGTATAAATACAGAATAGCAGAAGGCTGAGGGCATACAGTTGATTTAAGCTGCATTTGCTTTCCACTGCAGCCTAATTTTCACCACTGGGAAGGTTGGGATGACTGACTAAAATACATTTTTTATGAGGAGAAAAAAAGTAGACCTCCAGTGATCTAATTTCTTTTATAATAAGAAATACACACATAAACATATCACACCTATCACACACACACACACACACACACACACACACACACACACATGCATGCATGCATTCACTTGCACACAGCCATCCCTGCTTCACTTTCAATATCAAAGCCTAATCAGTGGCTGACACTTCTCTTATTGTTATTGATGGTGTACAGGGGAAGAATAGGCTATGAGTTGGCTGCAATCTTCCCGGATTGTTCTTTGGTAAAAAAAAACAAAAACACAATTCAAGGCCAAAATGCCTCCAACAGAGACAGTCCTCTGCCTTTATCGCATAAGCCATACATGTTTCTATCTTCTTTTTACAGCGCTGCAGCAGAGACGGTAGGGCGGACGTGATTTATACACTGAGCGGGTTTGATAGATGTCTATTACTAAGTGTGAGCTGTTTACATACAAGAGTGATATTCAGCTGCCAGGATGTTTCTCAGTTCAAAACTTTAACGTACACAGAGAAGAGGAAAAAGAGGAAGAGCTAGAGGGACAGCTGTCACTGAGCAACTCTTTCTATTAAAATAACTGAGAAAATGTGGTTATAAACATAATGATGGCATACTAGTTAAATAATTGGCATCATAAATGTAATTACCTTGATGAACAGAGCATTGATGAAGCTATTTAATTTGCCAAAGACATGAAAATAATGATGTATGATAAAAAGAACTATAATACTGTGATTAAATTCTAGATTGCCAGTCAAACTGTAGTCTCATATATTGCACGTGAAAACATAACTACAGTTAATTAGAGCTTCATTAGGGTTCTGACTAATGAGGCACTTTACTGTTGTAGTAAATACATGGTGAATAAAGTTAAGGTTATACTATCCTCACTCTTTTTATAAGGTTTCACTTCTTTTAGGATTTTATTTTGACTACATTTTACTTCCCTGGTAAATAGTGTTTACAGTATTTTGCATTTTGTTGAGCTGCACCCTGGTATAATTGCTGCTGCAATGTCCCCATATTGCTGCAGGGATCATTACATTTTCATCAGCTAAGACAGTAAACAAGACTGCTGCAGCCATTTCATTCATCAAGATAAACACACACTTACACCATCTCACTATCAAACGTCATCTGAACTAACTAGCAATGTAATAATTTTCAATAGGGTGCATGGCACAAAGCGCAACACAGCACACAATGTTCTGGTCTGATGTGCCCTATCTACAATGCTCCAAGAAGTCATTAAGCTCTTGGAGGATGAAGACGTCCCTGCTTGTTTGCCTTGCACATCAGTGGGGTTGAATGTGAAACTGGGAGTTGGCACTGTATCACGCAGGAGTGCACACAACATCATGACGGAGCTCCCAAGCTGCGAGTCTGTAACAGGTGCTGTTTCAAAGGACTAGAGATAACAGAGGGGGAAAAAAAGAGTGAGGGGAGACGGACACAGTGAGAAGGGTGGGGGGTTGCTGCTGAAGGGGATGTATTCCTCTTCATCTTCAGAGATTTCTTTTTGCTTTCTCTCTCTGGATGTGTGTATGTGCGTGCACACAATAGCAAAAAAAAAAAATACTGGCAGACTGGGAAATGGTATTCTGTTTTGAAGAGAATAATACTTTAAGCTACGCTCTTAAAGAATGAGGATAAACCAGCAGTCCATATAGGTTAAATATTCATAAGATTTGCAGAAGCACAACCGTGTATAATACTAGACATCTGCATTGTATACTACCATAAATATAAGAATCCTAACTGACGTCTTCATTTAAAGAGTTAGCAACATTTTTACTGAGGTGTTTTCGATTGCCTTTGTTTTGGCCAACGTTTGGAGAAAATAAACTAAGTCCCGGGCTTTTTCCTCATTTATTTTCGTCATCCATTTCACCTGCAGGGGTTGCAGTTTTACATCTTACATGCTCAATGGACATGCTAAAGAGACAAGAAGACAAGCTGGGATACCTATAAATAAGAGTTACAAATGTCTCCATGAAGTAGTTTCTTCAGGGAGCATTACTTCAAACTGAATTATGATGGATCTATCCTACTTGGTCTTCATTCGGTATGGTGCATTGCTAAAGAAACATGTGAGCACAGATACAGGCTTACAACCTCATATTAAATAGCAAGTCTACTTTTAGATTCCCATATTTTAGCTGCAGTCACTTTAATCAAAGCAATTATGTACAGTGCTATTGTTATACTGTCTTTAGTCATGGTTCTGTGTGTTAATCTAATGATGACTTTGACCTGGTTTGGGACTAAGCCATTACCAACACAGTTGATATTAACTGTACTTGGGATTCCTAAACTGACAAGAGAGACAACTGCCTGAATATTTTGACTGATATTATCCTGACTACTTTAAAGACACCAAGAGTTTATGACAGCCATCAAAACAATATCTTCCTGAATCACCAGAGACATTTCTGTGACTTTTATTATTCATTACACTTCACAGCCGTTGGCTGCCTCCACTATGATGCAGAAGATTATGAATTTAGCAGGGAGTTTGAACTGTACCTTGAGAGAACATAATGTGATTATTAAACAGTAATAAAGAAAGATGGCAAGAGGGAGGGAAAAACCCCACCAGAGCCTGTGCTTGTCAACAAGGTGTGTAAAAACGTATCCTCTTTGATATCATCTACATGGCCCTTTATGACTGGTGCCAATGAAAAAGTAATTAAGTTCGAGAGCGCTATTTGGAACCCTGACAATAGATAGAAAATACAGTCTGGACACAACTCACTTCGTGTGAGTCACTGAGTTTAATTTTTAGTTGCTAACAGCTAACAGTTTGACTCAACTTTACATAAGGTACCAAGAATAGTAGAAGGTGTTGCAGATTACATCACCACCACAGGAGCAACAGTGACCTGAATAATTCACCTCCTTATGGTAATGGGTAAGTGAAGGTGTATGTAACATCATAGTCTTGTCTGGAAAAATCACATAAGAAGGGGGCTTTTGTCTTTGAGATGGTGATCGTATCGGAGTAATACAGATCACTTTCATGTTCCATAGAGGAAACATGACTTGAGTGCATTAAAATGTTGAATAGACTGAACGTGTGTACTTCCAGAGCTGAAAGAGAACTTCCATTTGCTTTACATGCTTTCAAATATACATGTGTTAAGTCCTTCCAGAAAGTTCTTTGTACACATTTCTTTGAATAAGCATTATTATTCTCATAATTTGCTAATGAAATTTCTGCCACCATATCAGCCTTTATTTGTCTCTGTTTCACTGCATTTTCTTTTAGTATGCGCAGAAATGGTGCCGTGCACAAACAACTAACTAGTGCTTCAATTTGTCAGTAAGCATAGAATTAAATGCACACGTTCATAGGGTGAGAGGGATGTTTTGCTGTAGACTAGCAATTTAGTCTTAAAAGAGAAGGCATTTCCATTAAAACATGATTATACTGATGAGAGACTGCGGTGAGGAGAAAGTGAGATCTTTTGTACAGTATACTTGACTAACACTTGACACAGCGTATCAACATTTCTTGAAACACTGTCATTATCTGTCTCCTCAGGAGCAAAAACATCATCCTCTGGCAACTCACCTTATATTCTAGAGATTTTATATGAAACTCGCAGTAACTCATGGCTTGTTCACTTATGTTATTCATCTTCCCACAAATATAAGGAGTGCTCTCTTTTCTGTATGTGTAAATTACAGTAAATAGCTTCGAGTTTGTGCAGTTGGTCAGACAAAACAAACAATTCGAGGACATCTGCTTGGGCTCTGAGATATTGTGGTGGGCATTTCTCACTTTTCTGCAATTTTCTGACATTTAGAGACCAGACAAGTAAAAAATGAACTATGGAAGTAATCAGCAGATAGAGTGAGAATGGAAATTGTTAGTTGCATCCCTAGCTGTAGTCTTCATAATGATTTTTTTTATTACAATTTTCACTACTGACATCACAATGTGATAAATGGGCTTTCTTGCACATAAAGTGTGTTCCACTTTTATAAAATACGCAAGACCAAATTCTTGTTTTAAACAAAAACTTCAGTAACAAATTTTGTCACATTTGAATGAGTGCATGATAAGATCATGTCATCTTGATATTTATCTATAAAGCACTTATCACAATCACAATTATATGTATGAATACATGTCAGAAAGTAAAGACAACATAATAATTGTGATCTAAACCAGCATATTTTTATACTACTTTATAACTTTCCACTTAGTGGTTAATCACTGTATAACATGAATGTTCTCAGTGGCAGTTGCATTTTACGTCAATAGCATAAACATGCTAATTGCCATTCCTCAGAAATGCCCTCAAGAGCTGCAAGTAAATACTACTATCATGTGCGCAGGATTACGCTGTGGTTTTCTCCACAAACATCAATGATATTAGTTATGCCCATTTCTCCGCTTGTCATCTTGCCCTACATAGTACAAATCTGGCTCTGGTTTTTATGTTTCTGTGGGATCATTCTGCTCTGTGATGCATAACAGAGTGCAAAAGCCAAGGCGCCACGTGGCTCCAGGTGTTTCCGCTGATCTGCATTTATATCAGGAGCTCAACAAAGAGGTCGAGTTGGGTTAACTTTCTGTCTGCCAATAGCTGAGCTTTTGCTCTCTCCAAAACATCACTGACCCCCCGCCCCCCCAAATGCAGGCCCACCCACTGTTGACTGGGGGCACTGCAGTTTTATTTTTTATTTTTTTAGCTATCTAAAAATGATTTTCTGCAAAGAAAGAGGACACTGCTGCCTTTTGTGCCCAATGTTTTGGATGCAGCTGACATCTGCCTCTACAACCTTAATCCTGTGCACTACATTCAGCATGATTGAGTTCAAATCATTGCAAATGCTAATGTACTCCAAAGGACCTATATACACTCACAAATGCACAAACAGATACACACAATTACAAATACCCAAACACGCACACATATGTGCACGCACGCACGCACACGCACGCACACGCACACGCACACACACACACACACACACACACACACACACACACACACACACACACACACACACACACACACACACACA
>JAVQJD010027950.1:0-35235 GCA_036023655.1 Nannoperca australis | reverse complement strand
TTTGATGTGCATGTGTGTGTGTGTGTGTGTGTGTGTGTGTGTGTGTGTGTGTGTGTGTGGGTGTGTGTGTGTGTAACTGGAGAAGACAATACAAGGTTGAAAGGTGAAAGGCTCACTGTTCTGCCCCCTGGTGGCTCCTGGTCACATTGGCAAGTCAGAGAAAAGCTTTATTTTAGCTCAAGATAAATGTTAAAAGCCTGCAGTGTGTCTATTTAGGATGAACACCTTGTCCTTGTCATTTTCTACTCATTTTCACCTTCCTTTATTTCTTTCATGGTATTCCTCATTCTCAATTAATCTCCCTCCAAATTTGAATTCTTCATACTCTGAGTGCAGTTATCTTAAATATCAATATCTTCTTGTCCCCTTTTATTTCTCCTCTCTGCATCCATCAGTCTTGTTGACAAGGGAGGAACAGAGACCCAGAGTTGTGTCACCACAGTATCCTGGCACAGTGTCTGGAGTGGGGTGATAGTGGTGGTGCTGCAGGGTGTGAGGGGTACCGGCAGGCTCTGCTGCCCCAGGGCCGGAAGCCCAGCACGGGCAGCGGTTAGCCAGCACATCCCTCTGAGAAACATTGCTCCCCTTTAAGGGAAGTTCCCCTAAGACCTGTGTCATTCATTACTGTGAGCCACAAGAAGACATCAGATTAAAAACAAGCCCAACCTATCTTTATACTGCCTTAGTGACCCTTATAGAGTATGCTGAAAACACTCGCAACACTTCTAGGGTCAGACATATACAAGTTGTCCTATCATTTGATGCACAAGCTGATTTGAATAGTCATAATGGTCACAGAAACGTACGAGATGTAAAGAACAAAATACCAAACACCAAATGGCCACTGCAATAAATGTTGTTTTAGTTTCCTGGTCATTTATCCAGGCAATATCAATCAGTCCAACTTTAATGATGATCAACTTTACTGATCATCCAGTAATCAGTTAGGGGGAAATAGTGACTATATCATATGTAAAAGCAGTGTGTGACTTCACTCACACTTTACAATTTCACTTTAGTAAAAATGGAGCTACTTCCTCAGATTAAATTCAGTTACAGAAAGGACCTGCATACACAAAAACAGACCAAAGACATTATCTGCTATTTCATACACTGCAAGAATCTTATATATTATATAATATCCAGCTTTTATAGGTCAACTGTTGGAAACCCATCTCCTCTTATCTTGACTACCTTCAGACTGAGACTGTGTAAGTCTGACTCTGTTTAACACCAGGGGGCAATGTTGCTTAGCAAAGACGAAGTATAGAAAAATATTTTCCCTCTCTCTTGCTGGCACTTTCACATGAGAAACTGCAACTTGGTCAGAAAGACAAAGAGGCATAGATTTTCTGTGTACATAAAATACAGAACAATACATATTTTGCTCTATATGAAAATAAATAGTCAAAAACAATAACTGGGTCAAACACAATATGTTTTTAGCTGAAGGTGAATGATGTCATATGTATTAAAGCTATATATTTCAGTAAAATGTGATTTCTTTCAGTGGTTGATAAATGTCTCAGACTGAAGTGTCACAGAACCACTGCAAAAACAAGACAGCTTTGGCTTACAAAATGGAAAAATACTGTTTTTTTTTTATTTGAGGTTCAACTAAAACCCCAAAATGCAACAAAAAACCTCATTGCAGTGTATCTTTTCAACACTAGGGGCACCAGACTTGAGGTTAGAGGTCAAAGGACAAAACGTGAGAAGAGTTTGAGAAACTTAAAGACTATGATTACAACTACAGTTTTAATGTGGAATATGTAGATTATTCAGCATACAGGCTCAACATGAGCGTGTCACTGCAGTGGAAAAGGACTTAGGGATGTGACAGCGTGAAAGAGGTTGGAGGAGAAGATGGACTTTGTGGCCTGCAGTGGAAGGAACTTTTCCTCCTTTAATCTGCTCTCATGGTGATAAGGGTGTGCATGTGGGCTGTCGTGGGTGAGGAGGGGAGGAAGCAGGAGCGGGTGAGGTTTCGAAGGTGTGTGAGTATAACGTGTGAGTATAAGCCGTTGGAGGCTCCCCCTCCCTGACCACAGGGCCACTGAGAAACAGCATTTGCCTTGTTTTAATACTGGTCCTGCAGAAAACCAGAGAAAGGCAGCGTTCCGTTTGAAACCGGAATTCACCAGAACAAGTGTATCCTGATGTGGTGGGGAGATGAGGGTGGGGAGGACACAGAGGGCGCCATGTGGCAGGCCTCACTCCTTCAATCATCATCTCTACATCTGCACAAGTGGGTGGAGGCGAAAGGCTTTTTAAGGGAGGGGAAGAGACACCAGAGGCTGTGTTGTGTGTGAAATGTTGTAACACTGAGTAACATTTTAATAAACTAAAATATTCATGTAATTAACACTCAGCATGTTCGTGTTGTTTGCTTGATGCTGATTTACTGGTTGTCCTCACAACAGTTGTAAATGGCAGCTGTCACACACTGATGTGACAAAGCTGGATTAACTGAATGATCAGTGCATTGATACATGGCTGGTGTGAATTCAGTAGAAATAAAATTACTTAAGATTACAGATCACATGTATCATAAGTCCACCATGACTGTGAATGACAGCAAACCAGATGTATCTGAAAGTACAGGTGACATTTTCCAGGGCCTTCATGTAACCGGTGGGCTTCTTCTTCATTGTGTTGGTGAAATAGAAAAGATGTGTGTGTTACACCCGAATCTCTTTATGGCTGATCTCTGGTTATTCTGATGAACAAAACAGAACCTCCATGTTAATTCTACTGCCCGCTCCAGCTCCTCTCACACAGGGAAATCATACAAAAAGGGGCTTGTAGCAAAATATTAACCACGGATCAAACCAAATATACAGGAAGACATACCTGATAAACAAATAGGGAAGCACATACAGTCATATACATTAAGGGTCAGACAGTGGGATATGTGCAATCTTACAAATATCTTGGAATTTTATTGACTGAAAATTGAACTATGAAGCAAACTGTGAAGCACAATGGGTTTGTTTTGTTTGAGGAACACATTGACAAAGCCATGATGACCTTGTTCTATCATGCTTATTTATTGAATTGATTGTATCTTCTTCTTTGGTGCCATGGTTCGAAAACCTATCTTTAAAGAACAGCAACTCTGAATCAAATAGTTAAATGGTCTAGTAGGCTGATTGGTGAGTCACAGCACAGTCTTTTGTTCACTGTGAGGGAAGCAGGATGCCTTATCTTCATGACACCACATGTAAGTCAGGGTTTATTTCTCATGTGTAAGTTAAAAAAAAACAAGCTGCCTGATCAAAAATATTTTTTGCGAACAATCTTTATTTAAGTAAAAGAAAAAATATGCGTGTATGCTCAAGACAACATGCGGTGCTAAAGCTTCACATCGTTTTAGTCTCCTTTTGTATCAGAGTGTCTGGTGTTGAGTGTTTCCACATAATCCACCAAACTGTCACTCTGATATCGCGAGGAGAGAGGAAAGGTGAAGAGATTGAGAATGCTGATCATGCAGACTCCGTTTCTGAAATCAGAGGATTATCTAATCTGATAATGCCGACTGACACAAACACACATGAAAGGAAACCACGGGTAGGTCAAAAGCAGCCTATCATAATCCTCCTAAAATACCAGGAAAACGTTTGACAATTAATAAACCAACAAACATGCACACTGTGCTTGTCAGTGTGTGTGTGTTTGTCTGTGTGTGTGTGCGTGCGCGCTGTGGAAGAAGTGAAGTACAGTATGAAGGATGTGGTAAAGCAGTCTAATGGTCAGCTGT
The DNA here is from genome assembly GCA_036023655.1 of Nannoperca australis. Classification (NCBI taxonomy): domain Eukaryota; kingdom Metazoa; phylum Chordata; class Actinopteri; order Centrarchiformes; family Percichthyidae; genus Nannoperca; species Nannoperca australis. The sequence continues at coordinate 31,475 of JAVQJD010027950.1, read as the reverse complement.
GTTTCTCTTCTTCTCTCTGTCGCTTTCTCTCTTGCACCTGCAGGCAGCCGTGGCAGAGTGACAAAACACACACACACACACACACGTCTTGTAACTGCAATCTCATGACTTCACTGTCCTCCCTTTGAACAGCAGCAAAGGGCACAGTGAATTATGAGATTTGGGGAATAACGGAGGTTACGTTAGGCAGCTTTTCATACAGATGAAGCAAGCGAGAGACAGAGGAACACGGAGCAGTGGAGAAGATGTATCACATCTTGTTTATTTGCTGTCTCTCGGTGTACGTGTGTGTGTGTGAAGTGTGTGTGTGTGACAGGCAGGACGGGTTAGCTCTGAAGAATCAGCTTAAGCAAAGCGGCAGACATTTCTTCACAGGAGGAGGAGGAAAGTCGTGGGATTTATAGACTCGCAGTCACTGGGGATCAGACACAGAATGAGCAGAGAGATGCACACAAACATAAAAACAATGCATGCACGCACACACACACACACACACACACACGCTTACACACACACACACACACACTGTTTCTCTGGCCAGTTAGCCCATATTTCCTGACCAGTAACTGCCTTCATGGTCCTTATTACACACGTTTGAACATGCACACTTGCTCACCAGCAGAAACACACTCCCACAGGAACTGGATTCACGTGAAGATAAAGGCACTATGTCTGAAAGTGACGAACACTCACAAATTTAGGAGGTGAAAAAGAAGGTGTTTTGAATTATACAACTCCCTGGACAGTTCAAGTGAAACAGAGTTTGATTGACAGGTTGTTAATGACAAGGTGTTGTAAACTTTCACTTCCTGCTGCTCTCGGGGCAGGAAGTGAAGGAGTGAACCTCTGACCTCTAATGACTTAGTAAAGATCCTTCTCAAGACTATACATAGTGAAGTAAAAGATCAAGTGGGGGCATTCAAAAGATAGTATAAATACTGGAACAGGAGAGTATACTGTATGCACAGATTCCAGTTTGTAGGAAAAAGTGTAAACCCTGTACAATTGAAAATCTCATGATATGGAACAAGTTTATAATGAAAGGAAAAGAGGAGTTATCATGGGCAGCTCTCCTTCAAGAGTAAACATGGCTTTTTAACACAGAGTGTGAAATGGTCTGTCTCACTTCACTTCAGTCAGAAGAAGTACTTTTTTACTTGCATTCCAAAGTTTACTTCAGTAAAAGTATAGAAGTGCTAGCATCAAAATATACTAAGTACCAAAAGTTATATTTTCCCAAAATATATTTTCTCATTTGGTGTTTTGATGATGGAGCTGTGGTCATCATCAACATTAACATCGAATCATTTTCATACACCCTGGAAGCTCCTGCAGTGTTACGTTTATCCACTGATTTATACTGGGTTTTGCTTTAATTTGCCACCTGTCTGTTGGTAATGTGGGGCAAAAAGCAGGAAGCAGAGAGAGCACATATTCTCTACATATCCTCCAGCATCAAAGTCTCACTTAACTGCCAAGATGTAAAATTGAATGAATCAAAAATGGATTATTTGCAGGTATGGGGAGGCACCACACTTTTTATTTTTTATAGGTTGTAGATGAAACACTTCAGGATAAATAAAGTGAGGAGGCAGCAGCGTCTGCCATGTTAGTGTGTGAGGATGAGGAGACCAAGTCCTCTCCGCTAGATGTCGCTGTCGGCCTGATTCTTCCAGCATGCAGCTTCACAATGTGTCTTATTTTACCATTAGGAGTGGCTCATGAATGTCGCTAAAGGTTCCCAGTAAAGAGTTTCCTCTTCAGAGCGTCTCACAAAGCTGCTGAGAGCCTTTTACTTAGAGACTGAGAAAACCCCTACGCTGAGAGGAGGGGGTCGACCTCGCTGACGTCATGTATCTGAAAGAGTTTACTCACTGAATTACATTCTTCGTACTGTGATGGAGAAATTAATTAATTAAATTTAGTATTAGGTCGATGGCCATGAAATCAGCTTTATTTATTTATTTATCTCATCTGGTGATTAACGGTTATTTTGAACGTACTTGACTTGTCACATTGGATCTGAAGAGCACATGTTTAGTTTGAGGAATAATTCTCACAGACAGCTGAGATATTTCAAGTTCATCAACTCTGCAGACTGCATTTTTACACTTTCAAGTGGTGGAGAGTTGAGCAAACTGTAATCTCCAGTGTCACTGGATGGTTTCAATTTGTTAATGAGCTGATTTGACTCTTATTAACTCACAAGCCATAATTATACACTTTTAAATGTTGATTATTGTTTTATTTTTCTTAAGCACTGATGCAATGAGGCACATTATTGACTGTGAGTAGGTCTTAGTGATTTAGGACACGGACTTCTCTCAGACTTAAGAGCTACTTAAAACTTAAGCTACAGAGCAGACTTGAAGCTTAAATGTGTTGTGAATTACTATTAGAACACAAACTTACCAAATTGAGACTTATTTTTAGGACTTTTTTTTTCCTTACTCTGCCAGGACGTTGTGTGAACATGGCCCCTGAACTATTAGGCTGCTACTCCAGATATTCTCAAATATTTTGATATACAGCAAGGACTTTGGTACTGCACTGCACTGGTGAGATCTCACACCATCAACTCTTTGTTTTTGTCTCTTGAGTCAAGAGAAAGCAATGTTTGGGTCATAGTGAACACAAGCGGCAAAGGAACTATGATTTTAGATGGATGTCAGAAAATATAATTATAGTGATGATTACCCAAGGAAAACCACTGTTCATCATAAACATATAAGTCCTTATGAGAACATTAAAGGACAATTCAGGGAGGTTTGTTGTCTGCTGTGGGAGGTGTGCATCTATCAAAGCATGTCAGCAAAGGTCATCACACTGGTTTAACTAGATAATATGAAAAAATGGGAAATGCTCTGTCACTGTAGGGAGGAGGAGGAGGAGGAGCACTCCTGGTTGCCTTGACTTTATGTTTGACCTTTTCGGGAAGGAGAACTAATCCTTGAATATAATAGACTGTAAGATATGGAAAATGACTGCGCTGTTATCTCTGTTACCCTGGAGACCATCAGCAGCACCCAGGGCTGCTGCAGCTGCCAAGTTATTAAGCATCCAGTTTGTATATAATGGAAAAATACCTTTTCTGCCATAACTGGTCACTCCCCACACACTCATGCACAATGCGTTAACATTACAATATAGAGCTCTCCTTATTCTTTTTGCCCAACACTGATTTCATTTTTTTAAAACCTTTCCATGAAGCAACTGCAACTACAGCTTCTGTTTTTGAGAAAACAAGGGGATTTTTTTTCAACAGTGTCTTCATCTTATTCATGAAGTGTTTTTAATTTGTCATTTTTGTGTTTGAGCTTTTTTTTTTTTCTTCATAGAAATGTAACTTATTTTGTCAAAATAAGAGATTATAATAAGACTTTGGTCTAATGTGATTTTGGACAATAGCCAAATCAAATCATTTTTACTGTTTTAATTATTTAAAGGAGCACAATGCCTAGTAAATAACTTCATAAAGTATTGATTTAGATCATGATTAAAAAAATTTGAAATAAAACTCCTGGACTATGAGTTTCAAATATTGAGTAAATCTACCATGGCCTGTTTGTAACGGGACGGTTTTGTACCCGTGGCTTTGAACCGCTTTCCCGCATTTGCTATTTGCAATAAGATTTCCAACACATGAGAACAATATTCAAATATATTTTCTCCCTGTGTGGAAGCGACTGCGATTGTTTAACTCTTATCCAGTAAAATCCAACATGAAAGAAATAAGATACCACAACAAAGCACCGGAACCTCAGATGGCTCCCGCAGATAACCTAAAAATAATGGAAAAGCGAGCTGTATTTATTCTGTCTAAATACAGCGAATAAAGACTTTGCACATGCAGAACATTAAACTTGTAAATAATAGCCAACACCCCCCCCCCCCTTCTTCTATCTATCTATCTATCATTTACACAGATCTGGTCCAGCAAATGATGCATTCCCTGCATTAGATGTATTTGTTGAGCGAGTTTGAAAAGGCGGCGATAATCTGGGAGAGAGAGATAAGAAATGCCATTTATTCCGCGGCACTTTGGAGCCTATTTCCCGGGCCGATCAGCCCATTCTCTCCGACACCTCCAGCAGCTCGCTGATAACGATTAGGCTATTTATTATCTTCACAAAGAACAAAGATTAGCCAGCACCGATGAAAAATTACCCCGGGATGGGTTATAATCAGTGGGACCCAAGGATCTCACCAGCATTGGATTTGTTTTTTCTCTCTCTTTTAATCTAAACACACGCGCGCGTGCGTGTACACACACAACACACACACACACACACACACACCAATGTTACGAGCTCTTCGTGGAGAAAATTATTATTTTGATTCGTCAGGGCAACGTGAGTGTCTAAAACAACAGCCTACGAAAATGTAGGGGAAAAAACAAAAGAAAACACCACAATAACAATAATAATAATACTATATACTAATAATAAGAATAACAACCACTCGTACTACTAATTAATTGGGCATGTAATTAGGATTATTACTAACAATAAAACGTCTATATTACTTTTTTGTAAATGTTTTTGTATAATATATCCTAGGCCTATTGACATTTCATTGTTATCTTTATTATTAGGTAAAGCCACTTCCTTTCAATGGTAGACCTATAATAAGATTCTCTGAGCTGAATCGGGCCGCGACCTCTTTCTCTAGGGCTCGTGTGAGAAAAAGAGCACTAAAAAAAAAAGGCGGATTGAATTAATGTCAAATCCTAAAATGGAAGTGGATGTTCGCCGCCGATAAGGTTTTATCGCCACGCCAGATCAAAAGGGCTCACACTCAAAGCATGTGTATTTGCACATTATCATGCTGATGAGCTCTAATACTGCCACACTTGTCCCTCCGGTGTGTTCTGCTTTCTTCGGTCCATACGATGGATATAGATTCCTCTTAATGCTGCTTGAAAAGAAGCGTTGTCTCTGGATAAATAATGGCATTCAGTTCTTTACATTTGTTCATCTTAAGTCGCTGTTCATCACGGACTTGAAGCAGGAATATTAAGGAATAGTTGTTGATTAAATAATTATTTTACTAAATGTTAAAACAACAACAAACAGATAAAAGCAGATAGATAGATAGATAGATAGATAGATAGATAGATAGATAGATAGATAGATAGATAGATAGATAGATAGATAGATAGATAGATAGATAGATTTCATTTGCACAGTGCAGCACCTGCGCAGGTATCTACTCAAAAAAGGGCAACTACTAACTTGCAAAACAAATAATGCAGCTGCACATTTATGTTTTTTTAATTTAAAATGTTATAATCATGTCACGTGGTTCTTTCTTCTTTTTTTCTCAGAAGAAACACTTCTATCACAACAGACCCGTGCAAGTTTAGTTCCAGTCTGATTAATCTACGTGTGTGCCAAAAAAGCCAGTGGTCTCGTGTTGTTTGCAATTCGCAAATTGGGCATCATGGTGGACCATCATACCATTTGATTAGGGTGGTATATCAGCCTATAAATCTTGGTAATAAACATTCAGAAAGGTTTTGACCATGCGACAGATTTTGTCAAAATGCAGCAAGATGGAGAACAGAACTAAATCAACGCAAACTTAATCCTATTTCTGGACTTTTTGGACCAAACTTACTTACTTACGTGAGCTATAAACTCCAAATCCAAAGTGTCTCACACACGTGGACAGAGCCTTATTTTCTTATTTGGTTCAGACTGCAAAATAACCAAAAAAAAGCTTTAAAGCAACCCTTTTTCTTGATCACAGCAAGGTGAGCGAACGAAAATCCTCCTAATGGGTAGATGAGTGTGTGTTTCTGCAAAAAGAACTTCCTCATTGAGGACATTTTTCTTTTCTAATCTAATCTAATAATCTATGGTCCAACCTTGGCGATAGTTTGCCACGCGGTGCTTGTTGGCATGTTCTTCCAAATCACAGCAGGGTCAGGAGGATGCGCTTGATGTAGTAGGCTAATGTTGCCACAGTGTAAATATCAGTTGCAGCGTCCTTCCTCGAGTTCATCCGCTGGGACTGCAGCAGACTGCGGGCAACCCCCGTCTCCCTCTCTGCCTCTCTCTCTCTCTCCCTCTCTGCCTCGGTCCCTCGGAGAAAGTTCACGTCCTGATTCAGTTTTTTTTTTTTTCTTCCTTCACTAATATGCACTGACGTCAGGAAGCGGCGTCAAGCAGGCGGCAGTGTCTGCCGGCCGGGGCTGCACGCGCTCCCTCTCCAATTATTGTCTGTCAATCAGGCGCGAGGGCGAGAGAGAGAGAGAGAGAGAGAGAGAGAGAGAGAGAGAGAGAGAAAGAAAGAGAGAGCTACATCTTTAAAAATAGCTTGAACTTTTAGCCATTAAATGACCAATAACAGACCAGAAAAAAGCAGTTACTCACGATAATTACCGACACGTAAAGCAGCACGACCTTTCTTTTCTTTAAATATATAATACGTGGATGAATAATAACTCCTAACAAATCCTATAATTGGTGGTGAATTAATCTTGAGACAATGTCTTCTTCAACAAACCGTTCGCGCTGATAAGAACACTGTTCTGAGTGTTGTATTGCTGCACGTCTGAAAGACACAGTTTCACGTTCACACAAACTGATGAAAGTTGCCTTAAATGAAGTGGAGATTTGAAGTGACAGTGACTGTGACTGCTGTTAACCTCTCCAACCAAAGAGATGCAGCAAGACTGAAACATGTGGACATTACTGACACGTAGTTCTTGCTCCACGTATCATGCTGGTGAGTTTACACTCAGTAACAATGTTACCAGATATATAATAATTATCCATCATTTGTCTGCGGTTGCCATGCTGTGTGCCCTTGTGAAAAATAGTCCCAGTGTAGTTTAATAGGCCATATAGGGAACTGAGATACACATGTGTTTGTATACAGTCTGTTGATTTATTCATGGATACTATATGTTTTGGGGAATAGCACACTGGAGATGAAACATTAAATTCCATAAAGTACAACAAAGTCATGACACAGGCCTGGCCCCAAGCAGCCAGCCTCTGTCTCTCATGCAGGCTACTAGGCTGAAGAAATATCTTAGTGATTTTCTGGTCCGGGGAGCCGCCTCTGAGGTTTTGTGGAGCTGCCGTGCGATTGGCTGAGTCAAAGACTTAATGGAGACTCCGCCCACCGAGCCCGACAAGCCTGGCCCCGCGCTGTCAGCCACAGTTAGACGTGTTGCTTTAAGTCCCAGCGGACGGAGTTGACGCTGACAAACACCAGCCGAAAACTGGAGAGGACCTGCAGCAGCAGAAAGGGACAGGGGACAGTTTTCCACAACAACAAAAAAGAGGCGCGAGCTGATCGGACGCGGTGGATACGGTAACGCTGGCGAAGGTACGACACGTTGACTGTCATGTTGAGTTAAGCAGCCGTATCGGGTGTTATTAGTGAAAAGGAGAGTGATGTGGTTGTTAATGTGGTGGGTGGAGATTGTCTTTTTTTTTTTTCCTTCTTAAAAAGTTGCATCACAGGACCGTTCAGATACCTGGCACTTAGAAACAGGTACCAGGCTGCACCCTGCTTTTAAAATAATCACCTCCTGATGTTTGCTTGTTGCAGGTTCCCAGTGTCAAACTCGACTCGATCTCCAGGAAAAGAGAGGAATTTAAGTCAGAGGGACACGAATAAAAGCATCCGTCCTCTACTGTGAATGGACACGGTGAAGATCTCGTAAAGGACACGTATTCCAGACTCTCCCCGTGTCCTCTCCCTGGATATCGCTAGACTCTTTAAGGCGCGCTACACAGAGAGCCACGGAGATGGATGTGGCGGCTGATCAGCCCCGCTGGATGCATCACCACGCCGTGCTGAACGGACAACACCCGGACTCTCACCACCCCGGCCTGGGGCACAACTACATGGAGCCCACGGCGCAGCTCCTGCCTCCGGATGAGGTGGATGTTTTCTTTAATCACCTGGACTCACAAGGAAACCCGTACTACCACAACTCCGCCAGGGCCAGAGTGTCCTACAGCCAAGCGCACGGTAAGACAGAGCCACTAACTTTAACCAGCGCACACCAGACAGAAACGCAGAGCTGGCTGCAGTTGTAAAGCAACTTTTTTTCTTCTTCTTCTGAAAACAATTGTTTTCATATGAAAACATTCAGGTGATTATATTGCAACACAATCCGAGGATCACACATCAAAGTGTCGAAACGTTAATTAAAATGTGGATTCTTTTTTTGGCATTATAAACACAGTGCTGGTTTATGAGTCGGATAAACTGGTTTGTTAGCTGTCACGTTATTTCCCCCCGTTTTGACATTTGAATTGTATAAAAGTAAAAACATATCTTGAAATTAAATAACACAAACTATAGCGTGTGTAGCCTACAATCAGGAACGGGTTGTTTTTTTAAATGCGTATTTTTGTTCAGGAAATGCTGGCTGTGTTATGTCTATTTTTGTGGATTCTGGCAAATCGTGTAAACAACACGTTGAATTCAGGCCGTCGTGTCCAGTGGATCAACAAGTCTCGGTTGTTTTTGCATCCCAGCCTGCCAGATCAGCCTGTCACCACCTCTGTAATAAATACCCTGCTTTTTTTGCGTTGTTTCACAGCTCGTCTGACTGGGTCTCAGGTCTGCCGGCCTCATCTTATCCACAGCCCGGGGATTTCATGGCTGGACGGAGGGAAAGCAGCCCTGTCGGCTCACCACCACCACAACGCCTGGGCCGTCAGCCCCTTCAGCAAGCCCAGCCTGCACCACGCGGGCTCCGCGTCCCCCGGCGGCCTCTCCGCCGTCTACCCGTGCGGCAGCAACTCAAACACGGTCTCCGCGTCCTCGTTGACGCCGCCGTCCCACTCCAGCCCCCATCTGTACGCTTTCCCCCCTACGCCGCCAAAGGACGTATCGCCGGACTCGGGGGCCGCGTCTCCCTCCGCCACCAGAATGGACGAGAAGGATTCTATCAAATACCAAGTGTCGTTGGCGGAGGGGATGAAGATGGAGGGCTGCAGTTCTCTGAGGAGCAGCCTGGCCTCCATGAGCGCTCAGACCCCCTCCACCCACCACCCCATACCGACGTACCCCACCTACTCTCTCCCGGCTGCGCATGAGTACGGCAGCAGTCTGTTTCACCCGGGCAGCCTGCTGGGAGCATCGTCCTGCTTCACCTCCAAGAACAAAGGCAAGACACGGTCCTGCACCGGTGAGTCTAGTGGGAACACGCCGAAGACCAGTCCCAGAAATGAAATATAATAAATTAAATGTGAAAATACCCAGACAGTATTTTGACTTAGAGGCTGTCTCTGAGGTTGTATAATGATCTTATCACAGGTCACTGTTTTGATAGCGAGTTAGTGGCAATTAAATGAAACTAAGTGACTCTCATGGTTTTAAAAAGTAACTCAATATATTTTTTTTAAATGCCCAGTGGTGCTCTATTGTAGTACATATTTGCGCATATTATAGTGCAGCTTTGCATCGTTTTTGCATTATGCAACAAATTTAACTCATATACTACTCCTGTCAATATTCCTATTTCACGATTACATTAAAGAACACACATACACCGCTATTAAAATAGAAGTCGTTTATGAATTTTATCCTACATAAAGTAGATCTGTACGCTTATCATCACACACCTATAGCCAATACAGTGATCAAAGGAAATAACATGTATGGTATATAAAGGAACAACATTTAAACCAAAAAAAAACAATAACCTTATTGAGAATTCTTTCTTTTTTTTGCGACATATGCAAGAAACCCTCCTGTAATATGAACCTATTTACTGTTTAAAATTGAAACAGCCTGTACAAGCCATTTATTATATCCCAAATGTCACCAGATCAATTTATTCAGATTTATTCTGCATGACTCTAAACGCAGGCTGTGATTTGAGCATCATCAAGTTTCTGTATAATGAAAAAATTGTATTAAAACAATAAATATGAACGATAATAGTATTTTTTCAATAAATGCTATCAGAGGCCTAAGTCTGCACTCGACAGTCCTCTAACACAGAGCGACTTTGATAATCTTCTTTTGTTAGCCGTGACTCTGTAATTACGCCTGAGCTGGCTGCGGCAGCACAGCGAACTGGATCCAGCCCAGAGGTGTGAAAGGAAGATCCGCAGGTGCGCAGAGCCAAAAGCTCAGTATTTAGGCTACAAGTCGCGTCTCTGTTACACAAGACATTAATACATTGTCCTGATTGTTACTTGATTACAGAGCAAGAGACTCCCAGCGTAAACCTGATTGTGTTTAACCCGTTTATTAACGGGGATACAGTGCAGGGTAACCTAAACGCCCCTTGAATAACTTGTTTTTATTGGGCTAAATAAGAGCTGGCATCTAAACTGGCTGCAAAATATATTTTTATGGGATAGGTAAAATTACATTGTCGTCATAAAAATGTAAAATATTGAGTTAAATACGTTTGTTTTGTTTTAAATGGCTGCTGTTTAAACTCAAATTTATTCTCATTTATTTTGTAAAGTGGGATTAAATGGCTCTGCTTTTAAAAATAATATGTGTATATTATTCACCACCAAGCAATGTGCAGGACATTGAATCATCGGTGTTGAACTGATGTTAAATAGAGGCTGACAGAGCACTGATTGTACAGCAAACTCTTCCTCAGATTTTAGTGGATTTTGTGCTTCTGCTAGTGCACAGCTATACAAGAGTCACTTTATAATCCAGTATACTAAATGCATATACTGTTTCTCTCTCTTTATTCTTAAAAACAAAGAGTCAGTGGGTAAAAAAAAGTTAAATATGTGCACTTTCATTTATAATTAAAGGTGGTGGAAATGCTGAAAAATACCTGACATGTCCACACAAATGCACACATAACTAATTCAGAAAAGTACCCCTTTACATTATTAGATACATTTGGAATACTTTGCAGTTGGGTGACTATACACACAACCATCATATTCAACAAACGGGCTTGAAAGCTGCATCAGAAAGTAGGGGGGAATTGTTTTCCAGATATGAAATTTAATTTCACAAATGTCCCTGTGTGTTCTCCTTCAGAGGGCCGCGAGTGTGTAAACTGTGGAGCCACCTCTACACCTCTGTGGAGACGGGACAGCACCGGGCACTACCTGTGCAACGCCTGCGGGCTGTACCACAAGATGAACGGCCAGAACAGACCGCTCATCAAACCGAAACGCAGACTGGTGAGTCCCATCAGTGTACAAGAGAGAGGGGCAGTGAACGAGTGTGTGTGCGGTGGCAGTAAATAAAACGAGTGTAAGGAGGAGGGAGGGGAGGGAGGAGGTACAATGCCAGGAAAGTTATATTTTCCCAATCAGTTTCCAGGAATTGTGTTTCTCACTCACCTCTTGCTCCTTCAGCTCCGGCTGTTAGCAGAGTGGGACTATCTGTGTTGTTTCTGTTATCATTATTACTGCTACTTCTGATACTGTCACTGATAGCGGGGCCAGAACACCATCCCTCGAAACAACAAAGGGCCTCGCTGACAGTTTATGGCTCATAAGGATGCTTTTTATTTATTTATAGGGCAAGGTGTTGTTTTTATTATGACACGTGGGCAGCAGAGCTTCCATGTGTCTCCAAATGTGGTGATTTTCAATTTTCCCAAAAAACTTAAGGATTAAGCTTTAATTTTGGGTCCTTATAATTTAAGCTATAGCGAGCCATTAAAAAGCTATTGGATTATGTGAAAAATGCATTGTGACAAAGCTGAACACTGGGATACGTGGTTTTCAATGGACAGTGAGAGTCTGTCTCAGTGTGAAGGGGATAAAGCAGCTTTGGAGTTGGCTAAAGTCAGAGCTTTCAACTTCATATATCAGTGTTTCCCAGCTTCAGGTCACACTAAAAATCATTACTGTTTAAACACGTTTGTTCAGAAATGCGATACCAGGTTAGGGGAGTCACAGTTTTAAAGGGTAAAATACTATTTTAATGAAATACTTGAAAGCCAAGCATTAAATTAGAATAAACTCATTAAAGATATTTAGTTGCATGATCATTTTTGACGTTTTCTGGACTTTAGGTGCTAAAATAAATGACAAAGCAATATATTTGCAGCCTCAATGTATTCGTGTAACCCCGTGCACCAGGAGGCAGCTGTGAAGTGAAGCCAGTGTTAGCAGAGTCAACAGACAATGCTCATTAAATCAGTAGTAGCCTAATTAACAGTGTACGGCAGTGGGCCACCAGGACTTGTGGAAGTGCTTTTAAATTGTTTTATTTTGAAGGAACCCTGGATGAACTCGACAGTATTAGTTGGGAAAACCGATAACACCCCCAAAAGCAGAATTTGTTCCAATGAAAGCAGCGTTTCTGTAATCAAATAAGCATTGTTTAATCTAATTAGACAAAAGTGCGCAACTTCACACTCACTGAAGGGAAGAAAAGGGAAAGGGACATCGAGAAAAGACAAGAGTAATCGACAAAAGACATTATTTTGCGAACATTGTGATTATAATTTTGAGGCAATCATCAAAATGAGTTTCAGAGAAAAAGCCCTTTTCTTCACCTAATCAGAGTCTGTTTGTTGACGCACGGTTAATGTGATTCTACGTCGCTACGACTTACAGGTCGAAGTCTATCCTGCACTGACATGCAGACTGCGTATGCAAACAACTGTCTGCTTTTCACAAAATATGCGAGGATTTATTTCAGCCTCCTTTCGCTATAACAGCGTATGCAGCCATATATCAGGCCGCTGGTTTCCGTGTGGCTCGGCCGGAGCTCGCTGTGCTGCGCAGCTTCTTGTGTGCAGTGGCAGCAGCAGCCTTCCACTTGTTTCCTATCCGGATATCTGACCGGTCCAGATAAAGCAGCCGGACCAGCGCCTGTTTCCTCCCGCGGGCCCCTAACTATAGGCTCAGACCTCATTTCATAGTGGTCAAGCTCTCCGTCCATGGCAGAGAGAAAGTGCAGCACAGTGATCATCCAAAAAAAAACGAGGGTTGGGAAAGTTATGGAAGCTGACGCGTGAAACTAAAAGGGCAAACCAGTATTAATAGAAAGAAACCCGAATTATTATAGAAAATATCTGGGTAATTTCATGTTTTATTAGACAAGACATTTATTAGCACACCTGGACCGAGGGTGCGGATGAATGTATTAATTTCCTGTTGTGGAAAATAAAGCATGAAATGGTCAAGTGTGAAGAATCCATCAGGACTGACATGAGACTCTGCTGTCAGGGCTCCTCATTCATCATTTTAAACTAGTTAAGTACTCAGCTTTGTGCACTGAGCATGTGGAATAACAAATGTTCTGTATCAAATTACCATTCCCCATGTGACATCTTGTTTATGTATTTTGATTTAAAATCTGCTGTCAAAACATCAAGGAGGTAACTCCTGATGGCTAATAAACTAATGGTTCAAGTCATGTTTGAAGCAAAAATTACAAAGGTTCCAGAACTGTGAATATTTGAAGGTTTTCTTACTCTTGATGATAGTAAACTGAATATTTTAGGGTTTTGGACTGTTGGTCCAACAAAAGACATTTGGAAATGGGAACTTTCTGAGCTTTTATAAACCAAATGATGAATCTATTCATTGAAAAAAATAAGAAAATGAATTAAAACTAATAATCGTTAGTTGTGGATCTAATGTCATGAAACTGTCGAGATCAACAGAATACAAAGTTCAACCAATTTCATACATTGTTCTGAAATATATCCTTAATTTATTCTTAAACTGACGAGGGCTGTGTCTGCTTGTGCGCTGAGCTCTAATCAAAAACCTAATCCATATTTCTTCCACAGTCTGCTGCCAGACGAGCGGGCACCTGTTGTGCTAACTGTCAGACGACCACCACCACACTCTGGCGGCGCAATGCAAATGGAGACCCGGTGTGCAATGCCTGTGGCCTCTATTATAAACTGCATAACGTAAGTCTTTGACTGCTGATCGCCAAGTTGGGCTCATACAAAGCCAGCAGGGTCAAGTAGACGGGAAGCGGGCAGGCAGGTTACACTGATTGTTGAGGGAGAAAAGAGAAAGAAAGAGAGAGAGTGTTGTTTTACTCTCAGACACTGCTGGACTCGTTGGTGTTTTCTTTCTTTGTCCTTTATTGTTTCCATGGTAGGCGTAATCCCCTTGAGAGTCACAATGGTGGGACTGTTGTTAAGTGGGACTGCCATAAGGCCAGTCTCCATGTGAATAGCATTAAGGCTGGCGACTTCAAAATAGATAATAGGTACTAGGGATGTATATTTCTTGAAGGATGTATCTGATGATATTCTATATTTGTTTTATTGTCAACACTTGTTGATCCCTCTATTGCCTGTGTAGCCAGTGCCTGATACAGCTCTCCCAGAGCACCAAATGTGTATAAATCTGCAGCTGGAAGTAGTCCCCTAGAAATGCACTATTTACTCCTCTTTGAGTAATGTTTACTACAGGGTAACAGTGCCCGGCTGTTTTAGGGAATTATTAATCTTATTGAGATTATTTAAAAAAAAAAGTTTGGTTTGAACTTCTCCTTTAACCTTCAGTGCTCACAGATCACTCACCTCCTCACTTCTCACTCTCTACACAGGTGAACCGACCTATGACCATGAAAAAGGAGGGAATACAGACACGCAACCGAAAAATGTCTAACAAATCCAAAAAGAGCAAGCGGTGCAGCGATAGCTACGAGGAGTTTTCCAAAAGCCTGCACGACAAGAGCTCTCCCTTCAGCGCCGCCTCTCTGGCTGGACACATGTCCATGGGCCACTTGCCGCCTTTCAGCCACGCTGGACACATGCTTCCCACACCCACCCCGATCCACCCTTCCTTTGGGCACCCACACCACTCTAACATGGTGACGGCCATGGGCTGAGAGGGTGAGGAGAGGGGTTAACAAGAACGCTGGGGAACCTGATATGGTTGTGTGAACAGGGATGAGGGTCTCACTAGAGGACAGTGTGTACAATGTTACAGACATGCAGTTTGTGTGTCTTTGTCTTTGATTGTCTCTTGATTGTCTCTTGATTGATTATACCGACGGTATGTTGGAGAACAGATGTATCGTCAGAAGAAAGGACCTTTTTACTCCTTATCTATAGGTACCTATTTTGATGGAGGAAGACAGAGAGAGAGAGAGAGAGAGATTCTGCTTTCTGTCGGCCAGGCACACACATGTAAACACAAAAATGTCATTGCACCTCATAGTTTTATCCCGACTGACAGCCGGATGGACTGCAGTGGGGTTCAGAATGTGCCGAACAGGTTTATAGTAACTGTGAATATTGTAAATGTGTGAGACCGAAGGGGACGTCCCAGACAGAGCCATCCCCTTCACAATATTAAATGAAAATTATGCTGGATTTTTTTGCTTATGGACAATTTTAAAGGAATTTTCACAAAAGAAACAAGCAAACAAAAAAAGGTTTATGAATCCTAATTTGACACTGTTTATTATAATTATTGTTATTATAATTATTATTGTTATTCAGATAATTTATTTTCACTGCCTTTTGTTCTTTTACTATATCACCTTAATCATAATATGGATACTGTTAATCCAGTTATAAATATATTTTTAGCTGAAGCGCTTTCTCTGAGCTGGTCAACATTTATACTCGTAAGAAATAAAGACATCAAGTTTGTTATCCCATCTTCTCCTTCTGTTTAATATCCAATATCCAATATTTGAGTCTTCATATTAGGAACATTTGTGCCATCCTGTGCTCCATACTGGGACAAGGTACCATGTTGAACTTGAGAAACGCAAGAGTGCATGTCTTGTCATTTTACATTAACACATTATTAGACTTAATATTATATTATTACTTAATACAATTGGAAGCTAAAACGTCAGTAACACCTATTTGTTTCTTTGTACCATTATAATAACTGTATCTGTAGCTTTCTCTTGCATCTATGTTTATCTCTGGAGCAACAGATTAAAGAAATAGTTCAACATTTTAAGAAATATGCTAATTCCTTTCCAGTTTGGAACCATGAATACAGTTAGCCTGCCTCTGTCCAAAGGTTATAAAATCCAACAACAAACACCTATAAATTCCTTCCAGAAATTTCCAGGCCAAGAAATGTAACCCATAAAACCACAACGCATTTGTTATTTGTATGAATGAAACAGACAAGCTTTAGAGGAGCTGATAGGCAGATTTTGTCATCTTTGGAAAGAGCCTAGCTAGCTGTTTCATGTCTTTGTGCTAAGCTAAGCTAACCACCTGCTGGCTGTGGTGTCATATTTACCATACAGACATAAGAGTGGTATCAATCTCTTCATTTAAATCTCGGCAAAACATGTCTTAAAGCGAAATGTTGGACTATTCCTTTAACCAGCCACTTTACCTTCACAAACCTGCTCCACAGGTGGTGCTAATGTTGCAATGTGAGGAACATCTGAATTAGGGTTGAAATATTATGTATTGTAACAATCAATTAGCCTCTGTATCATGACTATTGATCAACACTTCTACCATCCTGCCAGAGTCAGAGAATCCATGTTTACTATTTCTTACCTGTCACAAAAAGCTGATGGTGAAAATCTGGTGGACATTGCATACTGTTGATAATAAAGAAACCATATAAAAGCAGCAGTGATGACTGAGGACATTTATTTTCCTTCTGGAAGGATTCTACAAACGTAAACTTTGATAAAACAAAGAAAAAACTACTACAACATCGTCCTGTTAACACAAGCTGCCATGGTAGTTATATTTATAAAACATTCATTAAAAGATCATGTTTGCTGTCTGACCAGGATATGGGAGGACTTTTGTAACATTAAACATCATGGCTGCATAACAAGCCATCCCTATTATCTCCTTACAGCACAACCTTTGTCGCAATTCTCAACACTACAGTATCGATTCATTCAAGTTGCCCCCCAAACCATTGTTGACACTTTCTCATAAACAGGTTACTTCACTGAGCAGTGGAGATTAGCGCTGTTGACAGAAACTGAGCAGCTTGAGCCATATGTTCCCACAATTACTTAACCAGTTGCATCTGCTCATTGGATAATGCACTTATGAAATTGGCCTTTTCATTATCAGCCTGTTACATGACGCTAGTCTTACAGTGATATAAGACATTTAAGCCTTTATTATAGATGATGTATATTTTTCATCACTGCTAACTATGTTTCATATGTTTTAGATCTTTGAATGTGATGTTCCTCCTTTACAGTTTCAGAGTTTCAGTCATTGTTCTCAGTTGTAAACCTACAAAGTCGCTTGACATAAGTAATTAATCACGGTGAACATCACACCTGCTTTGGGGTTAGAGAAACATTGTCATTGTGCGGTAGTGCAGTGGCAAACCTTTTAAATCATATCACATGTTTTAACTGCAAAATTTACTCTGACACAAATAAAATGCATTCACTTTGAAATATTACCCACCTCAAGCGAGTTTAACGCCTGTGACTGTTATTTTAATGCCAGGATAAAATGCATGGTAATCATTTTAAAAAGTGTGATATACTTGAAAATGATGAGGAGTAATGTAAACCATACACTCGATGAGTTTAGTAAATGCAAAGACAATCTCAAAGTGTTTCACTCTTGTCTTGTGATGCAGATTTAAGCTCCTGAGAAGGCAGAAGGCTGTCACTGCCCTGAGGCCACTGCAGTGAGCCTTGAGATGACACACAGTTCAGGTTCAACCCAAGTACAGCAGCATGCAGCCTCCTCTCAAGACTTCCCTGACCTCTCACCCTGGAAGCACTTACTGTGTCATTCTTACAGGTCCTCCCACACTGCACTTATTTACAGACCCTGTTAAAAGTCTTTTTCGAGGTGAACCTCTCTGAGGATCTTTGTGGAGGAGGAGTTTGGGGTCTGGGTGGGCATCCTAAATCAGCTCACTGGTGAGATGTATAGCTCCCACCATTGCACAAGCTCCCCCTCCTTAGACCACTTGTTTTTCTACCAAACTCAATTAGTGGAATCAAAAAGAAAGGCCAGAAGTGACTTCAGAGGAGTGAGTTAGCAGAGAGATTGTGATAAAGGAGATGAAAGGGGGAAAAAGCTGATTTTTATCCAGTTCAGAGCCCTAATAATGAAGAAGGCTTCCAAAAGTGGAAGAAAACAACTCATCCACATTACATCTGGATCCTCAGATGCCAAAGGTGGTTAAAGAAAATATATTTTAGAACTAGTAAGGATTCTCTGGCTGGTCTAAGTTGTAGAAAACATGCAAGATATAAATGATCCTTTAAGTTCTTTTTATTACAAAAAAAAAGTTAACATGTAAGTTAAGTTAAAATGTGGCTTTCTCTCTGTTTTCAAACCGATTTTTCCTGTTGATGGTTGTGTAATAAAGGTCTCGTTCTGTTAAGAGCGTGGAAATGTAATAAATCAATTCTAATGCAGACTGTTGTGTCAATAATCATTTTAAAATCAGTGATTCAATTATGACTAAGGTTTTGGGATCTGAAGAAAATTCCTCCTCCAGAGAATTAATGGTGACTGTGATTTTCTGAGCAACGAGCACAAAGGGTGTGATGATGTAAGATGAAAAATGTATGTTGACTGTGAGGCTCTGCTGCTGTGTCATGCACAGTCAGCTGCTTTGGACTGTTAAACCAAACTGTAAGTTTGTGGATTTCTTCTATGATAAAAAAATACTGATGAAGGACATTCATTTCGAGAGAAAACTTTATCAAAATTATATTCATATATTTCCAGTTAATTACAGTTGTCTTAAATGCCTTATCTTCATGGGGTTTCTAAACTGTTATGGGTGGCCCAGGACCCCCAGGCCTTGCTCCCAACAACAAGTCTACTGTATCGGTTCAACATTTAAAAAAATTGATAATACAACCAATCAGACTGTTGTCTACACTGTGTGCTGCAACTCAATATTGATGTAGTGACAAGTAAAACTGTAATTTCTCTATCAAACTAATGGGACTTAAGTATAGCTAATTATACTACACAACTGTTAGTCAGTCTATCTAACAATGTATACACACTGTAATGTCCATTGCAAGCAGTTAGGGATGCATGTTGGTCACATCTTTCCCCTGGTTTTAAGGACTAAATATATCTGCAACTTGTTATTTTAAGAGAACAAACTTGCTGACTGAATGCATGGTGCCCCTCTACATAAGTAGTAGTAACTGAAAATTAAAATTTGTTTTTGTCTGCAAAATAAAGCACTTCTACTTTACGGAACATTTCAGCACCTAGATGACTGCATGACCCTTATTACCAAAACAAAATCCACTGCCTCTCCCCTGAGACAAATTAACCTGCGATGCAGTCATTTCATTTTCAACAGCACTGCCCCACACTGCACTGAGATGTTTCCAATCTGCATCGATGGGACTCCATCTACAATCTGGGACGAGCTTCAGTGAGATCTTGGTTTGACACACAAAGGTGTTGTCTCTGCTGGGATCTCAGGAGGACTGAAATGCACAGAAGAAAAAGACATGTCCCAGAGGAGGAATGAACGACACATCACTGACAAAACTTTCAGATCCACAGAGGCTGACACTGACATTCTCTCTCTGAGTCTAAGTGTGGAGATATATGGAGTTGTAGTTTCCACCAAGGTAAAGAGACTCTTACAGAATTTCTTCTAGATATCATAATGTAGACACTAAAGTGAGATAAGCATCCTCCAAGCAGGAACAAAACAAAACAGGAAAATGAAGACAGGAAACAAGTATGACGATAAATGAGGACAAAAGAGAGTAATCTAGGCACATTTATCCCCATGTCACCATGTTGCCGCTGGGATGCACACCAGAGACACACAGATGTACACACTAGCATGCTCATAATGCACACACTGTACAGGCACACACACACACACACACACACACACACACACACACACTATGTGACTGTAGGCCGGGCTCTGAAGAAAAGGTAGAACATGCTGACACACAGTGCATTCTCTCTGAAAAGTGGGACACCCTCCAACCACCCGATCCACAGCCACTGACAAGTCCCTTTCAAACTGCTTTTCTTCTCCTGTCTGAGGCAGACAAATTCATCCCTCTTGTCTCCAAACAATCACCTCTTTTCTTCTGCCAGTTGCACCAATGAAAGAAGGAGGGAGGGTCCAGGAGAAAGGGAAGGAGGGAGGGAGAAATACATCTGCCCCACAGAGCTGCACTGAAGGCACTGAAGGCACTGAAGGCACTAGACTCCTGTGTGTTAGGGCCCCTGGGACTGGGCGTCTGGGCCCCACTATCTTATAACACAGTTGACAAAAAGCCCAGGGCTCAGCCCTCAGGAAATCCGAGAGGCGGAGTATTTAGGCCGGGAGGGCAAGAAAGAGGGAAGGAGGGACAAATTATGTCAGGTACGTTGCACCTATGCTGGCCCATATATGCCCAAAGCTGGGGCTTGCTTGAAACGAACTAGTTTGAACGACATGTAATGAGACCATGTCAGAAGGCAAAAGTGTTTGAACCTGTTCCAAATTACCACACTCCAAAATCCCACTGCCATAAGTCAAGTGTTCATCTAAAGTGCAATCTTTAGTGCAATTTTGAACCAACTTTCCAAACAACTGGTAAAAGAAAACTGAACTGATTCCATCCACTATGTTTATGTCAATATTAAGAGTTGGTGGTGCAAATGCTTCAGGTGTGTGTAATTAACTTATCACAGAAGAAGAGCGCACCACAAGATAATGTAATTTAAACAGTGCCATGTCAAACCCCAAACGAACCAAAACAATATGGAGGAAGAATAATGTGATAATCTTGTGACTGCAAAACACCTCTGAGGTCACAGTTCAGGATCTGCTGGCAGACATTCAGTCTTTTGCTCAAGGACACTTCAGACAAATCTGTGCGTCACTGCACACATGTAGACACACAAACACCAACAATGCACTCACTGTAGAGTTTGCTAACCTCCCTCATTGTGTTTCACGTGTGTGAGGAGATGTCTCAGATATTCAACAGTGTGACACTGGAACACACACATACACACAGCTTCCTAAAGGTTTCTGGACACCCTCCTCCTCTCACGTCGAGGGATGTAACTGTTTTATTTAGCAGTTTTATCACCTCTCCGCACAGCATCCTCTCTTGTCCACACCCTTTCACTATTTTACAGTTACCTTTCACTTCCACTCCAGTGCCACAAAAATGTCACGTCTCTTCAGTTGGCAGCATCCAACACAAACGTCTTCCTTTGCTGTCAACTCTGCAACTCTCTCTCGATCACATCACACTACTATGTCCTGTGATGGCCATGAGCAGGGATGCTCTAGAAACTCGAGATAATCATTTCTAGGGGTTTATGCTGGAGGCCAAGCGTCTCTGCCGTTAATGCTGTCTCTGAGGTGACCTTACAGTGACCTGCAGAGCACACAGCAGCTCAGAGCAGAGGCCCCTTTTGAGCCTGGGGACCAATTATTGGAGAGAACAAGAGGAAAAGAGAAACATGTACTACCATGAGAGTTGTGGCGGCACAAAATAACAATAAAACACTCAGAAAGGGGAAGACACGATGAAAGAGCTGTGAGAGGAATAGCAGCGAGTTTGAAAAAGACGGAAGAGAGTGTTTGGGGCTTATGATTGTTGATGTAAATGGTCAGGTTGTTTCAAGCAGAGCTGAACAGCATTGAACCCTGCAGCCACAGCACACAGCTCATATGTTGCAACTCCAGCAATGTTTTACAGCACTCACCTCCCCCAGGCAGATCACAGCTCTGATCTCTCACTCAGTGCACTGGAAATGACTGCAGTCAAAACTGATAATGAGCTAAATATGCTAAACTGGACACACGCACATGATTACACACACACACACACACACACATCCATAAAGCTTTGATTTCCCTCATAAGTCTTTGATCGCAAAAATATCCGGATGTGACGTGTGCTGCTGTCTCTGTCTTGTTCCTCTCTTTTTTTTTAATCTTTTGAGCTGATTGCCTTTTTGACAACTGCACCTCCTATCACCCTCCACATCAAGCTGCTTTTCATTTCCTCCCCTTTTTATTGCTTTTGTCTCAATTTGTGTGGTTTGACTCTTTAACCCTTCCGACACCCTGCTGGGCACCAGGGTAGTCTGGCATGAATAGACTCAACTTTTCCTGCTATTTGTTTTTACTCTTTCACACAGAATTGTAAAAGTCATAACAAATACTTTTTCTCTCGTGTCTCCAGAAACATTCAAGTGATCTCATATAGATTCACAAGAACAGCGAGATGCACCCACAGGCACAGCGTTCACACACTTAAACGGGGCGAGGGATGGAAATCGAGCCAAGAGAAACTGGAAACATGGATGTGAGAAAAAAAGAGAAAAAGAAAAGAAAGTGACAGACATAAATCCGCCTCACCTGTAGCTTCTGCTGCTACTGAGTGCTGTACATAACCCAGCAGACCCCCCCCCCCATCACCACCTCCTCCTGCACTGTCCAGCCACATGTCTCTGTAACCATTTCCACACACCTCCAACAGCTTCTTCACATCTTTAATTTCACTTCTATTCTTGCGGTGGCCACAACCCCCTGTTGTATTGTCCTTTATACAGCCCCGACATAATGAGGCTGTTTGTCACCTGCAGAAGAGCCATTTTGTGCAGACAGAAATGACTGCAGGCATTTGTAGCTGCTACAGCTCAGTGAGCCAGTAGACATTGTGTGTTTCCTAAACCATTTAACCCCATTAACCAATTAACCAGTCACTCACTTACATGCAGACCTGCACACACACACACACACACACACACACACACACACACATACAGACACCGGTATGCATAGACATCTGAGATCTAATGAGACCATGTGAGACCATCTTAGTTATATATACTTAGTTATCTAAGTTATTTTATCTGTTATTGAGTCTTATGGGACATTTGAAGTACAGTACATACACAAAGAATAATAACATTTGAGCAAACAAAAACCTCCTCTGTGTTCAATAAATGTTTCTGTGTGTTTGCTATTATCAACGACATTTAAATTAAATTTGCTGTCAAAGAACATTCTGTACAAACATTAACGTTAATTCATATGGTAGTATGTTCCTCCCAAAGTGTACAGCAATTGTCATTGTAAAATGCTGGTATATAAATGTCATTTAGGAGTGGGAGAAAAAAGAGCTAGATCTGGAGGATATCAGCTACTGAAAAATACAAATATCAGGAAGTTGACCCTTTCATCCTCAATCTATCAAGCTCTCAGTGCAACTGAAGCCTTTTCACATTCCTCTCCATTCAAGCCCTTCTTCGGGTTTGTTCTCCTGACCTGCTGATGCGCGAGTTAGATAGCCTCCGAGCGGCCTCCCTCCGCGGCGTGCCACTGCACCACGACCAGAGACGGGTGGGGGTTAGGAGACTGGCTTCAGTACAATGTTTTTACTGTGTAGTGGGTAGACCTCAGCCATTGTGAGGGTCCTGGAGTCAATGTGGGCCCAAGCTGAGCCACTTACATCAGTCTGAGCTGGGAGACTTTGACCTTAACAATTATAGACAATATTAGGCACAAAATCCATTGTCAAAGACTGATAAAACAATATACCAACAAGAAATGTTTACACTGCTGTGCATAAAATAAAACTCACAAAAAACAGAGGCATGGTGTGAGTTACTGCCACACGTCTATCATGTGAACACAGATATTCACATGATATTCACAGATAGTCATCCTGCCACTGCACAGTTTAAGGAAATCCACTTTTCTCCTCTAAACTGGATCTTTTGCGAAATGAACATGATCAAACTGCTCATTTACAGCCTCTTATTGTGCTTTTTATTGTCATTTAAGAAAATACTTCCTTCATGAACCACTGCCCCGGGCTACATATGAGACGCTCAGATTGCTGTGAAAACGCAACCAAGAAGCTCCGGCACAATCGCTGTGGATTGAGTGACGCTGTGAGGTTATTAGTCCATGTTCTGAAACCTCACCCTACTCACCTTCTTCGCTCATCTCCGCCTATAAATTACACCTTGTACTGTGATCCTGTTACACCCGCATGAAGATGAGCCCATACACCAGTGTTGATGAACCTTAGTCTGTCACAACAACACATTTTCTGCGTTTTATTAACACTCAAAGATTTATTTATCTTTTTAATGTTGATTTAGTACAATATGATAGCTGGAAAACATGAAATGGAGAACTTGCACCTCCAAAACATCGTATTTTCTTCAGGAGTCAAAATGTTTTAATAATGGCACTATGCTTACTGTAACTTTATAGCTTTGACATGTACTTCAGATATTCAAATTTGTATTGCACTCAAATACTTTTGAAACGGTAAAATGACGAGAATAATCCATTTAACTTTGATGTATCAATCTCTTTTTCCTCAAAATAAAAGTCTTCCAAAAATAATCAGTCCCTCTCTGATGAGCAGAGAACATCAGAGAGGGACTTATTGGAAGGTATATTCATAATAAATACCGTCACGATACAAGTAGTTGGTAATTGACCATACTTTCAAAGTGACCATAATTGTTACCTAGTAGCTTTCAAAACACCCACCTTTGTACATTCACTACAATAGTTACTTTCAACCCTTATACTTAAATAATATTTTAAGCATCCTTAGTAAATGTTTTGCCCATTGCAAAAAGCTGTAAACACAAGATCTGACATATGGTTGCCTGGTAAAGTTGACATGGCGAGTGTTTTATGTGCTTATTTAGACCTCCAGCAGACACAGAGCCACATTTATTCGAAGTTGTGTTTGTGTCCACCTGAGGAATGTAAGTCCAATATTCACTCTTATTTCAGCTCTGTTTTTGGTCTCTACCCAACGTCTGAGGGAAATATCTGGCTCTTTAGTTAATACCTGTTTGTTCATCAAACAAAGTACTTTTTTCACTGAAGACAGCTGCCTGCTGTTGCTGGAAACACAGTTGATGAACACAGTGAAACTGAACCAAAACAGTAAAGTTGTGGGGCTGAAAACCAAAACAACAAGCTGAAAGACACAAAAATTTAAATCTGAAGGGAACTGCAGAGTCATTTGAACCATTGTGAATGTAAAACTATTGATTAGTGCAGCTTTAAGTTAAGTGGTAATAAGATTTTCTTGCACTTTTTCCACCATTGACTTTAATTTGTGTTGTCTATCATTGTCAGAGCTACACTAATTGTAGCTAAACTTTTGACAATCACATGGAATTATATGGCTTGTTCATAAACCATACATGTATGGTGTGTTATATTACAATATTCTTTCCATATCTTTGAGATGTATTTGAGAACTCTGAGCACCTTGTGCATGTGTGTGTCGTGACATTACACGACCCTTTCCCCTTTCATTCTCCATTTTGGCTGGACTTGTTCTTTCTTGCATGTGGACTATTGTGTGAGCAAGCACCGCACGTACAGTATATCACATTCACAGACACAAACACACACATACACTCACCTACAGATGGCTTCAGGGCTGCTGAGGGTGTGTGTGTCTGTGTGTGTGGGGAACTTGGTTCCGCGAATTTCTATAACAGGAAGCCAGGCTGGAGTCAGCCCACACACCAAGGATGCTGGGAGGCTGGAGGCCGTGGGCCCCAACCGTGGGAGAGAAAGGAGAGGTAAGAGGAAGTCAGCTTCAGCTCGCTCAGCTAACCGTATATTAACTTATATCAGCCAGTCAGAGAAATAATGATGAAAAATAAAACGCTGCAGAGGCCTCTGATTCCACTTGGGCAAAAAGAAGGAGTAACATGACTGACAGAAGGCACACGTCCTCTATTAACACTAAACCCAGCTCCACCTCAGGCCACCTCATCTGTCTCTCACCCCTCTAATCCCTTAATGACAAACCAGTAAGAGGGAGAGTCAGCAGACAGTAGGAAAGAGAAAAGAGTGAAGACAACAGGGGTAAAAAATAAATAAAATAAAAGTACAAAACAGTAATGAAGAAAAAAAAAAGTGGGCTATAATTGAACATCAGGACACCTACAGGTCAGGCAGTGGAGGAACCACTAAAGACGATGCACAATGATTATGGAAAACTATGTGACAAATATTGATTGTTCTCTATATTGTTACAGCTGACCAACGTTCATAAAATGCTACACTTGAAGACAAAGAAAGCGTTTATTTGTGTGTGTGGGGTTTTTTTGTGCACAGAATGTGTGACCATTTTTGAGTTGTGTGTGTGTATGTGTGTGTGTGTTGTTCAGATTAATACTCCATTGTGAATGGAGAGGGAGGGCTGTGGGGGATCATGTGACAAGAGTCAGACTGAACCCCGGCGCCTACACGCTTCTCACGGGTCATGCAGGGGTCGTCATGTGGCTACTGTGCCCAGTGCCAGATATACGCACGCACACACGCACACACGCACACAAAGCACAAGTGTACACAGAGACACAAAAGCATTTAAGCACATACAGTACATTAACAGTTAACAGACACATGGACATGAACACACACACACCAAGAATACAAATGTGATAGCAGAACAACCTGAGGCTAATTGTCACTTGACTGTGAGTTTATAATTTGTCCACAGGACACATGTCCTTTCATTATCATGACACGTGTCAGCTTTATTGTCCCTGCTAGTCTTTAATCAATACAATAATTTTCATTTTCACCCTGTACCAACCACAACACATGCTAATATACACTTCCTCTTTGCTCATGTCTATGTCTTCTACTACTACTGCGTCTCCCCTCTCTCCTCTTTTTCCCAGATCATGTAACCTGAGATTCCCATGTTCTGTCCTTTCTGCATATCATGCAGAGCCATTAGTGACATCAAGTCAGTTCATACGTGGGCACAGGGAGATCAGGGCAAGGAGACACTGGGGAAATGATGGAGAACAAGTGAGACGGAAGAAAAATATTTTCTGCAGAGTGAAGAGCGACATTATTAAGATAGAAATGAGAGAGCGAGAGTGAGGTGGTAGATCAGGTTTCAGTGTGTTTTCATGTTCTCTTACTGTAATGTGCCGGGGCCACTTAACTAATGCTTAAAAGCACTGTGATGCCCGCAATAAACAGCCTTACACAATGAATTAGAGTATGAGCGGCAGAGACAGCCACTGAAAAATGTAGACAGTGCATACTTAACCCCCCCCTTCCTCTCTCTAAACACACACAGTAAGATAACTAACTTCATTACCCTCCCCATTCCTCTTAGTGAGCGCAGCGAATTGAAACCTAATTACCACACCAGAGCCAAATTAAAAGCTTTTCCTTTCAATGGCTGCAATCCATCTACTGACAAATGAACAGCGCCACTTCCACTGTGTTAATGCTCGCTTTCTCCCTCCCTGCATTCAAACATCTTCATTCATGCCAACACACATCCTTTCAAACAACACTGAAGCAACAGCTTTGATACCACCAGCGCATTATCTCCCTTATACTAATATCAATCAAATTTATAAGATATAATATTGGGAATAAAAACCAAATCTGCCAGATCACGTTTGTTATTCCATAGACTTGGTGTAATAATTTGTAAAACTTCCTTCCAACACCTCAATGAGAGATTACAGTCGTCTATTCGTCCGTCATCTGTCATGTTGATATTTTCCTTTTCTCTCCCTACTTTTATTTTGATCAATCATCCTCTGCTGTCTTTTTGTTTGTTCTCTCTCACTGCCCATCACCACTCCTGCATACATCTGGCACTTATACAGATCCTCCGAACTTTGTATAGACTGACAGCCACATCATATAAGCTAATGAGCAATCCTGCAGATAAAGATACAAAAATAGATCTTATGTTCGATGCATTTCATATTAGTACAACTATCAAAAATGCAGAATTAGATTCATAATTACATAAATCTAAACAATGAGCCTACTCTAAACAATAGCTGACAGTTAATGTTTGGATCTTCTATTCAGTTTCTTAGTTTTAGCCATGCTAAATGGCAAAACTGAGTAGCTCTATGAGTGCCGGATGTGTGCAGTTGGTCAACAGTCAGTGAGTCCAGCACTTTGGTCCAGACTGAAATAGCTTAACAATATATGGTACACACATTTATGTCCCCCTTTGGCTGAATTGTAATCACATTGGTGATCCACTGACTTTTCCTTTAGTGCCATCAAAACTTTAATCAAAACTTTATAAAAACCTTATCTTGTACTTTGGTTTATGACCAAACACCTGCAAAGATCCTTACAGAGCCACTAGCATGGCTGTGGACTCATAGTCTTCTTAATAATCTATCTAGTTATGCATTTACTTATTTCATCATCTTTAAATTTTCTTTAATACCTCTCCTTCCAGCAACATATGTGCATCTGTCGCAAAGTGTGCTGTATGTGTGTGAGTTTTGATCCCACTTTGTGCTATTCGTGTTTTGTTGTTTTGTTTTTTATGCCAAGAAATTGTTCTTAGTGCTTTGAATATATTGGTGCACTCAGTGGAAAGAAAAACTCCCAATAAACGCCAACTCAACTCCCACTATGTTACACATAATCAGTTATGCAATGAACAACTGCCACAGTCATCAGATTGTCCATGAACGTCCATCACAGCAAAAGATATTTGCAGCCCACCGCCATTTCCAAAATAATCTTTTATAAAAAGCATAAGAGTATCTAAAATGTATAGAAGTGCAGGTTACTGTAAGACTTTAAGATGTGCCTGGGATGAAGCGTAATCACTGTTTTACCGTCTGTCCAGCTGTAATTGCACTTAGTAATTAATAATGGCATGTATCAGTTAGAGATCAGATGTTTTGGGTTGTGGGAGGGTATGCTTAATCCAATGATGTCTTCTTTTAACAGATAGTGCAGGCTCCCAGACAGCAAGGTTATCAGGCTGGCTCTCTGCTCACTGCCACTTAATGGAGATCGCAGGAGATTGTGGCTCACAAATTCACTATTACCGTTACATTCTGCTATCTTTTCTTGTCTCTGGTATTTCTACTTTTTACAGGGGGGATTTCTGGCTGCCTTATAGGAAGCAGCCAACGTCACGATTATTCTGGGAACAAAGATACAAAGCACTCTCCTTGCCAAAAACATTCCAGTCAGTCACTTCTTAATGTGCTGCTCAAAACAAAGATGGTCAATGGAAAACTGGTTTACGACGAGATTCCATCTGATTGATTTACAATGACCCAAACCTTTAAAAACAACCAATGCTAATACATGTAAAGTGTAGTTGATTGTGAATGCTCCATCTTAAAATGTATGGTTATCACATGGAGGGCAAAGAGCTCTTTATTTTAAAGTCTTTATCACTAGTCAATCATGGCAGAATGGGTTTGGATTGACGACGGATCACTAGTGCTCAGTCTGCAGGTACTAATGTCATTATTGGCCTGCTGGTTCCATCTCTATCTGTCCATCCTAATCCGGTTAGACACAATGAAACAGACCCAGAGGGTCACAGCAGAGGACCCATCCAAAACACATTACTACACTTGCCATCGTCTATGTCACCAAAACCTTTCTGTTTCTTATTAGTTTCTTATAAGTGGGCATTGTAATGTTAAAAACTGATTGTGCCAGACAAGTTATATTTTCTGCCTGGCTTGTGGTTGATTGACACAGAAATCATATCTTCCACTGACATTGTGCATCCCATTACTCCACTCCTATATCTTTGCTCCCCTGGGAGCTGCTTGTAACGGCACTTTGTAGCATCTGTCACATAGTGAATGAGTGATGGTGGTTGTATTTAAATTACTCTGACGACCTTAAACAGTCCTTAAGATAGTGTTTTGTTAACATGTTGTACCGCTAAATACAACAGACTTCCCCTCATAGTTATATCTGGTGACAAATGACATTGTATGCTACAAAATAACTTGGGTAACAACCTACTAATGAAAAGGAAATAAGATACATGGCAAACAGTGCCAAGCACACCAAGATGATTTCTGACTCATCTACGTAACATACGAAAACAATGAGATAAAGAAGAAGAAGATGACAATCGACTCAGAATAAGGAGGAAAGGAGCTTGTGCAGGTGATGAGGAAGGACAGGATATATAACAAACAAAGAAAGATAACAAATGAAACAGCACACCTGGAACAAAGACAAAGATACAGTGGGCGCATTACATAACTGCCTGTTTTTGTGCTTGCATATAGGGGTGGTGATTGTTTTATGCAGCTCCATAGTTTGTCATTCGAGCGCTCACTCCACTCTTTGCCATGTCAACAAAGCTGTTGGGGTATGTCTATAGACTGGGCCGATGGTTTGACCGAGTACAGGTGGGGAGTAATAGGGGCGGGAATACAGAGGGACTGAACCCATTTCAGTAAGAGGAAAAATGTAAAAGATGCAGCAAACATGAGAACAAAGTAACAGCGAATTCCAGCAAATTGGTTTTTAGCCTTCAGAGGATGCTCTAATTCTATAAATTCAATACAAATTATTAAACTGTATGGCATTAAACAAACAATTATAGTGGTAATGTAGAACAGATGATGGATTAATGCAAATGGATGAGGCCATTTACCAGAGTAACTGCATCAAATGGACTTCATCTGAGTTTGCTCAGTTGTCACAGAGACAGATCTGTTGACATGCAAGCTCAGTAGGTTTTAGGATTTCATTGAGTGTGGATTATTTTTGTCAAACCATTATCCTAAAGGTCAAGAATGAATATTCAAGCTTAACTACAGTTGTGTTTACATTCAGTGTTTCTTACCGTAATGTATTGTGTGTATCCTTGAGGCCTGACATACATGTGCAAAGTTGATTTTTGAAACCTGCATTGTCAGATTGTGAGATTTGGAAATTACTACATTTTCTTGTTGAGAGTATGATGAGAAGATTGACCGGCAGCAGCTGGTTAGCTTAGCATAAATACTGGAAATGGGAAAACAGTAAGTCTGTCCAAAGGCAATAAAATCAGCCTATTAGCACCTCTAAAGGTCCCTAATTAACATATTATATCTTGTTTGTTTAATCCATACAAAAAACAAAATTGTAAAAACTACACGCATGGTTTTACAGGGGCTTATGTCCCAGACTACTTCTTGGCTGGGTACAGTAATTTTCTCCACTGTCTCCACTCGTTGCCTGGCAACCTCACAGTGATGACACAACCCTAGCTTAATATTTACTGTATAAATCTTTTCAACAAACTTTGCAAAAAAGTAATCAATCAGTGGATTAGCAGAAAACTTAGGAATTCATTTTGGCCTGCATGCACTGCACAGCTGCTTTAATGTCGTCTGCAGCAGGCCTTTTTCACAAGTGTTACTAATACCTTAAACAATAGCACCGTTGTATTTACTGTGTCCCAATGAGCCATGGCAGTAGGACAGTGAGCCACCAAGCTCAGTACCAGGACCCTGAAACCAAAGCAGCTAAATGGAAATCAGCCCTCATCAATTTAATGATTTACACCCGTTAAGTTTTCCTACTGTAACATATCAAAATGTTTACCATGACAAAATAAACTGTGTCATCCTCATACATCAGCAGAGGG
Source organism: Nannoperca australis (assembly GCA_036023655.1). Classification (NCBI taxonomy): domain Eukaryota; kingdom Metazoa; phylum Chordata; class Actinopteri; order Centrarchiformes; family Percichthyidae; genus Nannoperca; species Nannoperca australis. The sequence continues at coordinate 209 of JAVQJD010027950.1, read as the reverse complement.
TAAAATCCAAACTAATCGAGGACCCCCTCACTAAAACATTGCTCTACGGTGCCACTAGTGGTCAGAAGCTGACCCTGCGTACTGTGCTGTTAAAACAGCCAGCTCTCTGAGAGGATTGAGGAGAGGAGAGGAGAGGAGAGGAGAGGAGAGGAGAGGAGAGGAGAGGAGAGGAGAGGAGAGCAGAGGAGAGGAGAGATGAAAGACAGGAA
>JAVQJD010027947.1:0-13441 GCA_036023655.1 Nannoperca australis | reverse complement strand
CACACACACACACACACACACACACACACACACACACACACACACCCACACACACACAAACTCGCACCTGATGTTTTGGTTGTTCTGACTGCAGACCTTTGACTTTAGACCTTTCTTGTTCAAGGGCAGCGTGTAGTAATGTTACCTAAATTTAACCAAAAAAATGTAATTAAATGAATCAAATGCACGTAAATGTTCCATGTTCCTCTTTCATAATCTGTATCTCGCTGTAACGCACCTGTGAGGACAGTTCTTCTTTTATGTGTAGTAGATCTTCTACATGTAGAAGGATTTCTGATTTGTCTTTCACTGAAGGGGAGAGGTTAGAAACATCACAAAACATCAGACAGGTCACATTCAAACTTCATGTGGAAAGAAAAAAGAAAGGAGGGAGGGCTATCTAGTGTAATGTTGGCAATGTTCAACTCACTCTCTCCCTGTTGGAGCATCTTAAGCAGCTGGGAATTTCTTGCTTTCACCTCTTTGTATTTCACCTGTTGAGTTGAAAAGAAAGAAGGAAAAACTGCTTTGTTGTTAAGAGTTCATGGCGTTCACCACAGCAGAAAGGTGAGGAAGAGTGTGCTACAGGTGTAGTTTAAAAAGGACCAGTTTGTAAGATTTAGCAGCATCTAGCGGTGAGGTTGCAGATTGCACCGCATGGTGGCCGCGAAAACCTGTGTAGAACGTGAACGGCACGCTCTACAGCCTGCGTTTGGCATGTCCTGCAAAAACACAGTGGAGCCACCTGGCGGGCTCTGTGGGAGAGGACCGGCTCCCTCTGTACATATAACGGGGTCATTCTAAAGGTATCTAAGGTTCTTGATAACACTAATGAATCAAGAAAACACACTTAAGAATATTGCATTTCATTTCTGCCAACAGATCCCGCTAAGTTTTACACACTGGTCCTTTAAGAGACTCTTTAGAGATTTTTCCACTCTGGAAACTTGTCACTACTGAAATCCATTGTAACGAGCAGGAATTCAAGCTGCTCACAGATTTGAGAGAGAAAACAATGAAAAACTTTTACACCACATTTTAAGTTCACAAGGAAATAAAGGTTTGATACTCAAAGTTCTTGTAGTGCTTTCTTTCACACCACCTCCACTCATCCCTCCCTTGCTTGCTTCCTTGACTCATATACTGATTTCTTTCAGTAAATCATCATTGCCTAAATTCTTATTTTTGCTTGACAGTGTCTCTTTAAAACAAAGCTCAAGCCACCTGGGTATCAGTTAAAAAGGCTGTAGCCAGTAATAAATGGACTGCTTCTGATTAATAACTTACGGTTATAATTTCATGTCAAGAGCGAGTCATGGACACTCGATATTCAACAACTTCTTGTTGAAAGAAACAAGTCTCCAAATGTATAGATATATTTGTGTAAAATATATAATAAATAGATATTTCTTATCACATTTTGGGCAGAAATGATCATTTTTCCAGTGAAATTATAGAAGAATGGGGCGACTCCTGACCTCCCACTGTGAGATGGTCTTCTTTAGCTTGTCTATTTCCTGGTCTTTCTTCTCCAGCTCGTACTTCAGCTGCTCTGCTCGGGGGTCCTGACGGGAAGGACAGCGAGAAAAGAGCAAGTCAGGACAAATGTATACTTCCCCACTAATTCAGCTAAGCAAGGAAACACAAACTTCACTTGGGTGATGTTGCATTTATTCAAGTCCCCGGAAAATGTAGAGACAGACGAATGGACAGACTAAAATGTATACGTTAGGAGTGAAATGTTGAGGATAAAAGTGGGCTGGACACTTTTTAGGAATAATTCAACAAAATGTGGAAAAAAGGCTAAACAGTGAATCACGTTTCCTGCAGGTGACTAGTGATAAGATCAGAGATGTGAACTTAATAGTTAATAAAAAGTTCACGTTAAATCTGCCTAAGAAGAATATTTACTCATTGCTCATCTGTTGCTTGTCTGATAGGCCAGAAAAGAAACGTTAATGTTCATGTGCTGTAGATACCTGAGGCCTAACAGACACAGACAGCTGGACGTGTATTTGTCGATGCGTGTGTTTGTACCTGTCTGCTCACCGGTTCGTGTTCTGTGGACGTGTTGACTTCCTGTCCCTGGCTGTTGGCATACTGCTCACGTCTCTTCTCCTGTTGGATAATCCGACTGACGTCATCCTCGAGCTTGTTGAAAAAACGCTCCTCCTGCCCGACTGCCAACGCCACGTTAGCCGCTCTGGCGTCCTGCATGGGAACGAGGTCGGTGTTTTAATGTGCTGCGTCAGACGTGACATTTAACCCCAGTTAAAACCCTAAGTAAGGGAAAAAGATGCTTTTCTCACCTCTTTCTCTTGTTTCCTACTCAAATGTTCTGAGAAGACAAAGCACATTGACATAAAAAGTATTCTGAGAGCTTGTTGAACTTAGACTGCAGCACACACGATCCTAGTTTATTGGCTTTTGAAACGGATCAATACGTTGCTCTCACCTGCACTGCCTTCAGCCTGGAAGTCCTGCAGTGAAACTGTCTTTTTGTCTTTAGCCTGCTGATTCTTCTTTTTGTCCTTTTTCCCGCCGCCTTCTTTTCCTCCTCTTGACTTCGGCGAGGAGGTGTTCGTGTTGATGTGCTGAGTGAAAGCAGATGGTTTCACTTGAACTTATACTGAAGGTTCTTAACTTAGAACTAAAATAAAACCACGTCTAAACTTTGTCTTCTGAGCTGTCTTTTGATGCTCAGGTAACCAACGTGCTGTGGTCTTGTTTTTGTCCAGCTGAGACAGTTAACCAAGATCAGGTCATTTCTTTCCGGTGCAGACCTAGAAAGGTCATTCCTGTCTTCATCACTCTCCATGCTGGACTATTACAGTGCACTTTATTCTGGCATCAGCAGGGCAAACATCCAAAGACTGCAGCTGATTCAGAATGCTGCTGCCAGGATCTTAACACGCACTTTTAAGATTTTATTGCCGGTGTTTACAACCTTGAACAGTCAGGCTCCCGCCTGTACTTGTGATCTACTAATTCCCTACGGGCCTGATCGCTGCCGGAGATCTTCCAGCAGGGCCCTACTTTTACAGCGCCAAAATCTCGGCTTGTCACGAAAGTCGACCGGGCCTTTGCTGTCTGGGCCCCTAAACTGTGGAACTCCCTGCCGGGAGATCTCAGACCAGATCTCAGGCTGAATCTCTTGATGATGGCATGTTAACTTTGCAAATGATTTTATCCAGTTTTAACCTATGTGATTCCTGTATTATTTTTACTACATTACTGTAATGGTGCTATTCAAATAAAGTTATTAGTATTATTTTTATTAATACTATGTGTGGGCAATTTACCTGTTTGTTTTGTTCAAACTCCAGTTTACTTAGAATCAAGGCCTTTTCCAGGTCCGCCTCATAAAGCTCAGTGGTCATCTAAGGAAGGAGGAGGAAAACAGATGAGAAATAACACCAGCTTGAGACACATAGTTGGTACTGTCTTTAAGGTCAGACATGTTGGACAGTTGCAAATGCAGGTAATCAGGCAAAGACAATATACTACATTTCATTCATCTGCTCTTTCCTAAAGCAATGTAACAAAAACAAGATTTGGTGCACCCTTACTTCTTCCAACCAGTTACCAGTAACAGGGGAAGAAATGGGGTGACACGTTTGGTAAGTGCATCTAAAATCAGTTAATCAGTTCTGAGAAGACCCTGCTTCTGGCTCATGCTGCTGGACACAGCTCTCAGCCAGTCCTCGACTGCTGACCCCTGAACAGCGCTACCAAAACAACTGGAAGCAATGTGGCTTTCTGAAGAGCGAGAGATCATTACCCACAGTATGGCTCGCACAGTTGCTACGTGGTTGTTCTCCCCTTACCTGCTCATCTCTCTGCTTCCACTGCTGCCACCCCTCTGAAGGCATATTGTGGTCCCCCGATGCCGGACTGAGAAGTTCACCGGCTATTCCTGACAGCGTCATGCAGGGAGGCGGGGCACAGGACTTCTGAGGAATCTTCTTGAAGGCCAGATTACGTAACTGACAGAAAGAGAGAGATGAGATTCATCCGACTCGTGACAGGAACATTGTTGCTATTATTATGAACCGACTACATTCTTAGTTGGAGAAGCCGTAATCACGTGTGTGCAAGAACAGTAGCAGTTTTGAATCTTAATGCTTAGGGCCTTCAGCTCACAGACAGCAATCCAGTGAAATCTACATCTCATCAGGGCACGTTTTGTTACTTTGGTCCTGTTCTCTGGAACAAACCGCCCGATGACCTGAGATCTGTCACAACTGCAACATTTCCAAAACACAATAAAACTGTTCTTATTTTCTCAGGCTTATTAGTGGCTGTATGTGTGCGTCTGTGGGATCCTTACTGTCTTTGGGAGGGTAAGTGGGTCTGTGCACATGTATTTCAACTGCAACTGCTGCAAATTATTTGCATTGTTGATTAATCTGACAATTATCTTCTCAATTAATTGATGAATTAGTCGATCTATAAGGCCCGAAACTCAAAAGATATTATATAAAAAAAGAAAAGCAGAAATCCTTAAAAGAAGAGAAGCTGATCCAGAGAACATTTTAAAAAAAAATGTGACTTTCATGATGAATTGACACAATAGATGCCATTTTCTTTTCCGTTGACCAAATAAATTACTTACCGACTATCAGCTCTACATTTGAATGTAAAGCACATTCATTTGATTTGACCTTTTGAAATGTGACATGTGCTGGGGGCCTATTCGATTATCTGACTGACAAAACGTGTTTTTTTTTTTTTTACAAATGCAAATTGTTGCTGTCTTTTCTCAGTTTAATCTCGTAGATTAAACATCACGGCTATTTCGGGTGTTGCTTTAGCTTAGGAAGCAATTTCAAGACACCATTTTGTGATGTTTTTTTATTTTTATCGTGCAATAAAAACGAAAGAAACGCTGGTCACAGTGCGAACCTTTGCTCTACAGCAGCAAAACAAAACAAAGAACATTAGTTTGAGACGCTTCCTGGCACCCCTCCCTCTGCAGTTTCAGTTCAGGTGAAATGAAACAATCACAACGGAGGTAATGTACACAGCCATAATAACAGCAGAGGCTGGTGAGGTGCTTCTTTCGCTCACCTCATTTGCCTCAGTCTGCTGCTGTTCCTTCTTCTTCTTCTTCTTGTCTTTCTTCTTGTCGTTGCACTGAGCAGCCTTCCCCCCGGCTGCTCCTGCCTTTCCTTGTCGGGGCTTCCCGGAGGAGTCCCGTCCGCCTTTGGTGACGGTCTTCGCCCCGTCGGAGCCGTCGGAGTCCGAATCCGAGTCGATCTGGAGCAGGGCGAAGCGGGAGGCGGTGGTGGGGACGGTGATCATTGCAGACGATGCCATTGCGAAAAGAAACTGGCGACAAAAAGGACATGAAGAACAATACAGTTAGGTTAAATTAGTTTAGCTTCTGGTCGCGACCTCTTTCAAATAAAAACATGCCCACACCTCGACCAGCAGCTTTATTTAAAGAAACATATTGCACGGTTAGTATGTCCAACTAAAACAGGCAGTCGTGATGATAAATGTAATGTGATTTAAACCGTAGCATTGCTAACAGTCTGGTGACAGACGCAGCTAGCATTACATAGCAGCAACTTGTTAGCTAACTGTACAATGCTTAGCTGGTTTTGTTAGCTTCTAAACAAGTGCAAAAGTAGTGATGCGTGACAGTCAAAAACACATTAACGCACTCACATTGACCTTTTCTTCTTAATACACTCGTGGACTTGTTTTGAAGAGGCAGTTCGCACTCGAAAAGTTGCTAAAGAAGACTTTCGCCTGCTCGTGAAGGTACTTTAGGTTATCGTGGGTTTGCTACCAGCGACTGCCTGAGTACAGGAGCCTGATGGGGCCAAAAAGGATAGAGGCTGGGCTTCCTTGGTGATCGCAGTCTTTCTCTGTCTGATATTACAGTAACAGAAAAGAACACTTTTGTTCCTTGATTACTGGGTTTATTGGTCTATCAGTTTTGTTTAAACGGTATAATGTGTGTTCAGTGTATACTGTTTTCTGACACAATGATTTTTGAATCAATTTTAAAGACAAAATCTTTGATTATCCTCTATATTAATTTAGACCAACTCACTAAAGTTTGCTCAGTTATTATGGTGATATATCTTCTTTCATGACAACCATGACAACTGCGCAAACTATCTTCTGAGGAAGTCTGCTAGTAAGAAAGCTAATAAGTCGCCCTTAAGAATGAACCAATCTTGTGGCTCTGTCATGCAGAAGGGCCCTGTTTCAAAATCAAATTTTAAGACCTTCAAAATTATATTATTTTATTGTTACATACTTCTAAATAAAGTTATGTTTAATCACATTTAAACAAACTTACATGTGCAGATAAAATATTAGTCAGTGAAAGAAATTCAGCATCAAATGTGTTAGTTTTATCCAATGTTAAAAATAAAACTATAAGTATGATGGTTTTAAGCAGTTTGCTTTATTGACCTATTGTGTACCGCAGCGGGGTGAACACTTTTAGCTCTATAGGGGCTCCGTGGGTTATTCTATTCATGGGTTTTGGGTGAGGGGATGGAATGAGCCCACACAATAAAGGCAAAGCAGCAAAATATGCACATTAGTAAGTTTAATACATTTGACTGTAATAAGTCACCCATTTAAAAAAGAATTTACACAACAAATCAATATATAACTAATAATACATAGTGCACACAGATACAAAAGTTTGTATAAAAAATCTAACAAATAATAAATACTACCAAGCTTTCTATTACTATTGTAGTGCAGAAAACGTTATCTATTGATCATTTTAAGTGCTAAACAGTGCTGAAAATCAAAGGTGAAAGACAAAACCTATCTCTTCACGAGGAGCTCTTTTATTACATTTAACAACAGGTTGATGAACATGTTTTCCCTAACTTATTGTTCGATTTCAACTAATAGTATTTGTAAAGGGGGAGAATCAATTTAGCGGATGCACTTGGTGATAAGTGGAAGGTGAGCTACTGTGTTATGACTATAGAAATAATATCAGAAAAGTGCTCTCACACAGAGTACATAAGGTTGTAAGTTATGTATACAATGTAGTCATGTCGAAAAGATTTTTGACACTACAAAGTTATTTTTATAAAAGCCCAAATACCTTAGGAGAACAAAACATGGAATATGCAGTGTTTTATTTGGTGTGGCAAGAGCTGAGACAAAAATCTATAATCGCCAAATGGCACTATTTTTGGGGGGTAAAAACTTTGCCAAGTTATTGTAAACTTTTCACTGTATGTCATGTATCACTTGCCTTTCTTTGTGTTTCTTCTCTTGCTGAATGGCAAAACTAGCCAGGATGTAGAAAATATGTAACCAAGGAAGACGGATAAATAGGAAGACAGTGCTACGACAAAATACTGAACTGACATTTCAACATTTTAGTCTAGGAGACACTTTCTTCTCCTCAGGTCATAAACTGCCGTTCTCACTTTTCGTGGTGTCTCTATTCTGTGGTATTAACAGAGACAGAGGTGTGGCTATGTTTAACAAAGGTCAATGGTGTATTCATACAAAGAAACTGAAACACATTCTTCTCGTTCTTTAGTATATTGTGAATATGGACATACATTAAATATAAACCAGTATTTTTAAGGAATTGAATGAACTTGTGGGCAAGTCCTTAAAGTAAGTATATTCCCTCAAACAATACATGAACATATTCACTGCTGTAGACCCTGCTGCTGCCAAGTGACTCATAGATGCTATGATCTATATAAAGCCACTGAATATATCTGCATATGATGAATCATCTGTCAGTGTTTCTGGTCACTTCTATGGAGTCCTCTAGTATGGACTCTGTGCTGGTGTCTACAACAGACCGATGCCTCCTTGTGGCAGAGCCGCAGACCTGCAGGTCAGCTGGAGAGATCTGTCTCAGCTCTCTGCGACACAAACGGACTGATGTCATCTCTAAACTTTCCCCAGAGTGACCAGCCCCTCTTTCACTCCCCACCTGAGACTGTGTGTGAATCTGGTTGTATTCGGGCATTTTTGTCTTTTTCTGTGTTTGGAGGTCAGAGGATGAGGAGGTACAGGTGGTCTGGTGTGCATGTCTCTTATTATGAGAATCACTGTGTGTCTTTTTGTCTGTTTGCTCAGTGTGTATCTTTGTGTGCGTTGTTTGAATGTGTGTCCTCGCCTGTGCCTCTTCAGTGTGCGCCTGGGGTCCGTTTGCACTTGCGCGCACCTGCGCGTTGTGTGTTTGTCCGTGCTCCGGTGTGTGTGAGGGCTGATCAGCAGGGTGCAGGGCGTCGCCGAGAAGCTCTTTGAGTTTTTTTTTTAGCTGCCGGCTGGAGCTTTTGTAGAAGAACAGCTCTTTCTCCACATGCTGCAGTCTGTCTTGGATAGCATGCGGTGTCTCTCCTGAACCACCCTCTAAACACACATTCACACACAAGTACTCAGGGAAACAGAAGTAAATGAAACCTCAACAATTTCTGCACAAATACTATGAAGAGGCATAGGACAAACAAATCATCATGTTTAAACAGTTTTGTCCAGGCTGACCTAATTCCCTCACCTTTAAGTTTCTGCAGCAGAAGCTGGATGTTGTTCTGGTGATCTCTGTGCTGCTCAGTGAGCCTGCGGTCTGCGTCCAGGGCCAGACGCTGCATGGCGGCCTCCAGCTCCCTCAGCACCACCTCTTGCTCTCCAGCATGAAGCTCCAGCTCTTCACAGCGCAAACGCAAATGGCGCTCCACCTCACGAAGACAAACAACCTGGAGAGGTTGAGACATGTTATCACGCCAAATAATGACAAAGACATTGGCTGAATCTTGTACCTTGATTTAAAAAGAAAAATCAAGGACAGAGGAAAACAGGTGGGAGGGAGTTTATCATGGTTTAATAGCATAACATGGTGCAAACAAACCTCCTGGAGGGAGCATTAAGGGTGCAGACACAGGGAGGACAAATCATTTTATTAGCATTACAGAAATAGTGCGGCTGGATTGCTGACTCACAGAAGCAAATCACCTGAAGAGAGAAGCAAGGCAAGGTGAACAACGGAGGAAAAGAAAAGGAGAATTTTTAGAAATGAATAAACACGTTCTTAGCAAAGTGCAGCCACCAGGCACACATGGAATTTATTTGTAAATAGGAAATAACAGGAAAGAGAAAACAGATTTCAGACAATGGTAAAGAAACTAGAAACCTGGGTTTGTGTGTAGAGCTGAATGGTGCGTTTATCCATATGTGTGAATTTAATCTTGCCTTGTTGAAATATTTGACGAGCAGCTCCGAAACCTCGGGTGGTGAGAGCTCCTTCAGCTTCCTGATGACGTCACAGAGCTGGGCGGGTTCAGCGCTGTGGGACTGACGTGAAGACGAGTCTGTGATTGACAGCTTCTTCTGTTTGTGCTGGATGGAGTGGTTTTTAAACTCCAGCGCTACATCCAGAGCTTCAATAGCCTCCTCCAGCTGGAGCAGAAAATGCTCCTCCTACAGGAGGACACGCACAAATCAAAGTGCGCAAAAGAAAAAAGATGCACACTCATGAACAATAAAATGCATCATGAAACCACCAAAACCCGTGCAATACATACATCATGTATATCGCACACACACAATGTTCCCTTTCTCTGACCTCCACGGTGAGCACCCTGTTGTCGTTCAGCTGGGCGTCCAGAGTGTCTCTCCTCTTTTTAAGCATGTCTCTCTCTTTCTCCAGTTCCTCTACGGTGACTCCTCCAGTCTGCCTCACACTGCTGCTGCTCTGCAGCTGCTCCTCCAGAGACTCCAACTGCACCGACACATGCAGGAGGTCCTGACTCAGAGCCTGAAAAGTCATTGATAAAAAAACCTCCAGATTCAAGCTTCTATAAGTGCCACTGATAAACAGACTCGTCACAATATTTGCTAAATCATAATAAAAACGCCACAGGGAGCCTGACCTGACTGGAGCGTAGCACTTTGATCTCCAGTTTGTTTTTCTGTTGCAGACAGGTCTCCCTGCGCAGGAGCACCTCCTCTCGCCTCCTCAGCTCCTCTTCCACCTCACGCAGCTCTACTCTCTTCTGAAGCACCCGCTCCTCCTCCTCCTCCAGCCAACTGCTGTAGCGAAGCTAAAGTGTGGACAAGGAGGAGCGAGGAGGGTGAAAGTTGTTATTTTTTGGAGAGAAAAAGCTAAATAAAACATTCAAATAATTTAGACTGCTTCTGTTTTTAACAACGTGTTACCTTTGACTCTTCCAGGGGATTGCTTTTGCACACGGTCTGTTCTTCTGCCCATTGCTCCAATAAACAGAAATGCAAATCATGTTTGAGTCATTAACATTTCACCCATGCTGAGTGTCAGCTGTTACATTTTTGCAGTTTTGTATTTCCCAACAGGTCTAGTGCTCGATGTTACTGGCTTCACTTTTAAAAAATCTGTACAACTAACCCCATTGTGGTCGAGGGCTTTGTTGTTGCCACCGATCTCTCTCTGCTGCCTGAGGCTGCTCTGAAGCTGTGCTCTCTGCAGTCTCATGTGCTGCAGGCTGCGGTACATCTCTGCCTGGACCTGCTGGCTCTGCATGGAAAGTCTTGCCAACACGCCGGCTTCTCGGCCATCACCACTGTGCCTGCCATATCTGTCCACTGCTTGGGTCTCCTTGTCTGTCAGACAAAAACAAATTTGTAAATGCAAATATTGCTCAGAATTAGAGAAAACACATATAAATACACTGTCAAAGGTTTGAAACTATTATGATTCTCTCGTGTGCAGTTGTTGCCTGGGGCTTCAGTGCAGTTGAGCCCGGTTGATCTAAATAGGAATAGGATTCCACTCAAAACAGGTTTTGAAGAGATGTAGAAATCTGTATTTTCCCTTTTTGCTCTTGCACCCCGACCTCTGTTCAGAGAGAGGCCTCTAGCTGCAACAGCTTTGTTATTTCCACAACTGAAAATCCTTGATTTTTCATACTTGCGTCTGCACACACCACCCAATGTGTAGCCAATCATGGTTCAAAGTCAGAAATATTACAAATCAATACACAGTAATCTTTAAAAAACACAAACAAACCAACAACAACAACAAAAAACAATTACCAGAGTAAATTATTATTAAATTTGATCAGATTATCACAATAGGCTGGTCTATGTATTGCTACCATATCATGGAAATAACACTTTTCTTTCTCTCTGCTACTATTGTTGTCCTTAAATTCCAAAATTCCCTCACCAGACGCCTCTGGAAGCTGCATGAATGTTCTGACAAACCTGGGCTAACACAAAACTCCTCACATTTGTTCTGTAAGCAAATACATCAGGAAAAGATGTTCATTGTTCTTGACTCAGTATGAGAGGTTGAGTCGAACTACAAACCAACAGACACAAGCACGCAGTGTGTAATTATATAAACACACCAGTTTTGTCAAGCTCTTTGATGAGCTCCTCTTTCAGGCGCATGTTGACTGACAGATCTTGGATCCTTCTCTGAGTAACACTGGCTCTTGGTCTCGCCTTCCTCGTGCGGCTTTCATTGGCGTGGTTGTCCTTGGTCCCTGAGAAGAAATAGCAACTGACAATAAGAAAAGGAACCAGCCTGTTGGATATAAAATAGCTCTTTGGAACATCACAGAAGAGATCTGAATCAGGAAAGCATGCCTCTATCAAGGACAAGGAAACAAAAGACTGCAAAATAAAGTAAAATACACAGTAAAGTATACCTGTGGCTCGCTGAGAATTTCCATTACTTGTTTGGTGTAGTCCAAAGTTTTTCTCTTTCAGAGCTGATTTCTTCTGGCGGCTGGTCCATGTTCGGTTTAAAGAACGCCTGGAGTAACAACACAAAATTTCATTAGGCAGATCAATTGAGATTAATTCACTGCTGTACGAAAAATACAAAAAATGTAATATTATTGTGTGAAATTTAGGGTCAAGCACTTTTTTATTTTCCTGTGGCGCAACGGCAGTGCACTGTGAAACAGGGTTGTATTAAAAAGGAGAAACTGTTATACATAAACAGCGTATGTTAGAGCCTGGCATCATTATTATCTATGTTATACAATATTCACGGTTTGTGTGATTTGTGAGTGGTCTACATTCGGTGCACCAACTAAAGTGACAAGTGCTTTGTTGACCGCGTCTGAACAGACGTGTGGCTGACAGCACAGTGTTACTGAATTGCCAATACACCCCCCCCCCTTCTGTGCCTCTCTTCCCACTCTGGTGCACGGAGGGTCACTGCTATACAAAATGGAAGCACGTGAGGAATAAATGTTACCATTGCCAAAATAAAATGCCTCTTTACTGATGCAGTAAGCCAATCCCTGTACTACGCATCTTGATAAAAGGTTACATTTACAATTCAACATTTATTAATAACTAAATGTGAAGCACGTTTTGTTGCAACATGTTAACAGAAACTTAGTGACTCACAGGCTACTGCCTGAAATTGTATTCAGTGCAGTGAATCCCTTTTTTCCTTGACAAAGAGAGAACCAGTAGGCTTGTATTATACAAGCTCTCACCTAAATCCCATTGTGCCCACTAAGTCATCCTCCTCCTCCTCCTCCTCCTCCTCCTCCTCCTCTTGATCCCTGCCTTTGCTCTCTGCCTGTTGTTTTATGAATGGACAGTACACCTCATCCTTTTCCTCAATCTCAGCCAGCAGGAGATGACCGCGCATCTTAAAGGCTGCCATCACCCTCTCCAGTGAATAGGCTGGAGGACTGGAGTGAATCTACAAACACACACGCATTCGGACATGAATATGCACAGCCATGAACAACAGAGTGTGAGGATGCACATATGAATGTATGCAGCAACATCGTTTAGTACTACGACAATCAAAGTGCAACTGGTACAACAGATAAACACACAAGCGATTACGCACACGGAACAAAACAGTGCAGCTACCTACCCTCCTGGGAGGCCCCTGTCCACAGCTGTGTCGGATCAGAGGGACGCTGTGGGGTCTCTTGCCTGAGTTCCCATAAGCCCCTGCATCCACTGTTGCCCCTGAGGTTGCACCCCTAAATGCCAAGAGGTCGCTGCGAAGATGATTGATGAGGATCTGCTGGTCCACAAGTTGTTCAGTCTGAAAATGTTCCCATGGATACACATTTAAACAACCAATGAAAAACTACCACAGCTGTTGTTCAATTCTGGGACAGTTTTGAAGTTTTATTTGCAGATAATCAACAATATTGAAGGTGACTGTTTTACTGTATTACGTAGCTGCACTCAGGACTCTTCTTCTCCATACCTGTATATGAGTGCGTTCCTTTTCTTCCTCTAAGGCCTGATAGTGGGTTTTGCTCTGTAGAAGAAGCTTCTCTACTTCCTTTTGGACCTGTCTCAGCTTTGAATCCTTCTGCTCCAATAGCTGTTCCTCTATGGCAAGAGCTTCCTGAGAGACAGAGAGAGGGGAGGGGGGGGGGGGGGGGTGGCTTGTGAGCTTTCCGTTTTTCTTGATTTGTGCATATCTAATAATAAGTTCAGAACCCCAGTTTTGTATTTTTTAAAT
>JAVQJD010027940.1:0-53571 GCA_036023655.1 Nannoperca australis | reverse complement strand
ATACGACATCTTGTTGTTTTCGCCCATGATTCTATGCACTTTATGTAAAGCTCTTATTTGGAAGTCGCTTTGGATAAAAGCGTCTGCTAAATGCCTAAATGTAATGTAATGTAATGTAATTAAGTACACGCTGTTAAACCTGGCTCAGTCTTGGTCTCAGTGCATCGCTTCAAAGGGTTTTGTTCCATCAATAGAGAAACATGAGAGACACAGGGGCCAGCTGGTTGTGCAAAATCACAGAAACAGAAGAATCGAAGGACTGTTGGTGGAGGGGGAACAGACTCCTGGGCAAATGATATCTCAGTGAGGGCTGATGCTCTGGACTTTGCCCCCTTGGACACTCAAGGCAACCTCGGTGGACAGAAGACAAGCAGAGGTCTGAGAGGGTCCACATCCAGCACTGTCACTGTCTGATAGATAGACTGATAGTTGGTCAAAATGTGTGCTGCGAAAACGACTTATCCATGGTCTAATCAGCCAAAATAAGTGAAAAGAAATCTAAAATCAAACAAAGCAATTGGCTTTCTTTTCTTGTTGTCACGTCATTTATAGAAATAAAATGTAAACGGTTATTTCCCCCGTTTGTTTTGGTTGTGGTTGCCAGGTTATGTTGCTATGGGGGGGTCCACCCCTGAGTCCTCCACTCCTATGCTTGAATAAGGCCTGGTCCCAGGTCAGCTGTGTGGTCATTTGATTTAAAGCAACGTACTTCAAGAATGAAGAAAATGCAACACATATGCACGGTGTTACAGGCCTTAAGGGGACAGTACGGCGTTTTAGGAGATACGCATTTTAACTTCCTGGCGGGGTCAGAGAAGCAGTTGCCAGGCAACCAGCGGAGACTCCAGGAAGTTACGGCTCCCAGTTGAGAAAATAGGCCGGTTTTACGGAACATAACATCCCGGTGAAACAGCAAGTTCGGGTTGTGCAGGGACTAAAACGAGATATAACGTAGTAATGAGTGAGCTTCGGAGGCGCAGGGCAGGTGGAGTTTTGTTGCCTTTGGACGGAGTCAGTCTAGCTGTGTCGCCCTGTTTCCAGTCTTATGTTAAGCTAAGCTAACCGGCTGCTGGCTGTATAGCTTCATATTTACCGTAGCGATACGACAATGGTATCAATGTTCTCAGTAAAGTCTCCACCAGAAGTGGAATAAGCATATTTCGCAGAATGTCGAAGTATTCCCTTGAAACTATAGACACAGGAACTAGACAACGTTCTCAATGTAGAAGATAAAGATAAAGTAAGCTGATATTGTGCTTTGGTCATTTTTATATTAAGCAAATGACCACAAACCAGTTGGCTGGGTTCTAGGTGGGGCTCTGGGCCCTTGGCATCAGTGTTGTGGGGCATGTGTCTGAGTTGCAGCCTTGGTTTCAGTCCACTTTTTAAATCTTAATTGAGCATTTAAAGATTTTATTTTCGATTGAGCTTATCGTTCACTATTAGCTGCGTATTTCTTGGGCACAACAACAAAATAAACGCTGCCTCGTGGAGCGCCGTATTCCACAGCGAACAAACAGTTAACGGATCAGCGCTGCTAATCGTGTATTTACGGTAGCAGTGCTCTTCCAATCCCGCAGCTCCTGCTCCCGTCTGCGGTCACGTCTTGTTGCCAGAACTTCGGTGACGCGGTGACACCGGATTTCTCTTCTTCTTTTTTTTTATTCATTCACGCTCTGCGTCTTTTTCTTCGTTTGAGTACCTTTATTTGGCAAAACATCCCTCCGATGCGCCGCCGGTCCTGTGCTGCTGCATTTTGTTCTGCTTTTGGATGTTTTGCCGCGGACGCTTAAGGAGCACTGATCCATCCGCCGCCGTTAACACCTCTCAGCTTTAAGGATAAGATTCTTAATTAGAAACGGTTACATAAGCAGGTAAATTACTGGCGTTTTTTTTCTTCTGCGCACGGATCTCGGAGTACGTTAAGCGGCTGCTTATTATTCATCCAGTCATCGTATTCTGTTGTAGCAAGATCAACCCCGTCCGTGTTCATGCCAGATCTGCAGCGCTTTAGTTTTCCATACCATAGCATGAATCCTTTGTTGGGGGCCAACACGCATCTCCAGCAGCATCCGCAGCAGAGCCAAGCGTCCGGTCACCCAGACTCGCCCTCGGGCCTCCTGCCAGACGCCGTTTTCGGTGGATCGGACCCGACGTCTTTTCTGCTGGGTGTGCAGCACGGCTCGGGGCCCGATCTACAGGGGCCTGACTTCACCGCGCCCTCGCAGACCTCGCCTTACCTCCACCACAATCACAGCGGCCACCCTTACCAGCATCGCGCCGTGCCGCATCCCCCCGCGGCCATGGCTCTCAGAAACGACCTGGGATCCAACATCAGCGTGCTCAAAACCCTCAATCTGAGGTTCAGATGCTTTTTGGCGAAAGTGCACGAATTAGAGCGCAGGAATAAGATTTTAGAAAAGCAGCTGCAACAGGCGCTGGATGCCAACAAGGGCTGTCAAGGTGGATGCTGTGAGAGCAGGGCCCACACACAGGAGGCAGGTGTGCAGACCGGATTTGTCGGGACCATACCACTCAGGCCCGGCTCCCTCCCTTTCCACAACACCAACAACTCAGCCAGGAGGCCTACAACACTGTTCACCCCACCACTCACAACAACGCTCCAACCTGCAGCCGCTGAAAACTCCACCTCAACCCATACAAATGCCACTTGTAACCCAACCATCACCATCAGCCAGTCCTCTCCCTGTGTGGACTCCCCTGGCTCTGGCTCGAAAACCGTCCCTAACACCACCTCCACCAACCCTCCTCCACGGTTCCTCCCGGGCACCATTTGGTCCTACAACCACACCCGGAAGTTCGGCCCCGGTTCTGAGCGTCTGACCAGCCCAGGAGTGTCCTGGATGCACCCTGATGGAGTTGGGGTCCAGATTGACACCATCACCCCTGAGATAAGAGCCCTGTACAACGTCCTGGCCAAAGTGAAGAGGGAGAGAGACGAATATAAACGCAGGTAAATGGAGTAAAACTCTTTTTATTACACTTTAAACAAGCCCACAGGGGCATTTCTACTGAGCATGGCGTCGTCTTGTAGTTTTCTGAAGTGTGGGTAATGCTGTACTTTGGAGGAGTGAGCAGAGCTGTAAAGCAGCTGCAGACCAGCTGTCTCCAACATAAGCAGAGTCAGCACAAAGCCTCTCCATCCATCACCTCCAGCATGACCCTGCATCCACTTCATGGCCGACCGCAGAGGCAGGTGCTGCTGCTAGAAATACACCCAAAAATGAACACATCACAAGCTAAATTTAAAGAAGAATGAAGGTCAAAGCTTAAAAGAGACGTGTGAAGATCAGTTTGTGGCATGAATGTTCACTTCGAAGCACCCGAGTGAAATAGAGCTCATGTTGATGGTACAGTAGATTGTTATTTTGTGAAACTGAAAATCGATGAAAGATGAAAGACGGATCGATGATGCCATCTAAATGCAAATGCTGGAGCTGGTCCAGATAGGCCACGGTGAACACTGAAATAAACCCTATCAACTCATAGTGATTTGATTTTACTGGGACACATGGGCAGCTGTTAGCCGTACAATTTACATTGGATCTAGAACTGAAATCAGTCAATTTATAGCAATTATCTTTGTAATGGATTCATTGTTTAAATCGTTTTTCAAGCAAAGGTGCAGAACATTTACTTGTTCTAGCTCCTCAAAAAGTAATATTGTTTGCTGGTTGTTCAGTTTCATATGACAATATATTGAATATTTGGGGGTTTTGGAACAAAACAAGCGATTTGAAGACGTCACCTTCGGCTTCAGGAAATTGTTATGCTCATTTTACACTGTTTTCTGACATTTCATAGACTAAACCACACAGACACCAAAACGATGACATCACCACTTCAAGTCTGGATACTCTGATTTCCAATTTAGGGAGACAGCTGCCTGCGTTTGCAGATCACTGGAATTGCACAATGTGAGCTCTCATCCCACATTTAAATTAACTTAAATTCTGTAATGAATTTGAAGGCAATATGAAAGTTGGGGATTACGTATTATCTGTCCTCAGTCAACTACAGAAGCCCCCATGTTCCAGCACATTCATCGTTGAATTTCCTCATATTATGTCCAAATGAGCAGCCATGCATTCTTCACAGAGGAGGTCCTGACCACAGTATAGTGGGCTCTTTGTGAACGAGGCAGAGGGAGAGAGTCTGTGACCAGAGACATGATTTAATTGTATGTAGAGACTTGAGAGTGGATCATTTACTGAGCTCTTTTTGTTGACATACCGTGCCCCACTGAAATGTTCAAATCAAATCAGTTTCTGTTCAGCCCTCTGGCAGGTGTCTGGGCTGTTTCTCTTCCTCTGTGAGCTTACCAGCTTATCAGTTTACCTCGGGACAATGGGGACATTAAAGGCTGTTTCTCCAAGTGAAACTCACTCCAGATTCATGGCCCTTACAACAGATCCCAAACTAATATTGTTGTTGCCCGTGTGAGTCATTTTCATTTCTATTTGAGAGCCTGGTAATTCATTTATCTTTTTAGCTTTTGGTGCATTTTGCCTCTTTTTTTTCAAACTTTTTCCCCCTCTAGCTTTTATGTATTCCACTTTAGTTCTTTTATTCAAGTACAACTTATTATTCTCCCCCTCTATCCCACCTCTGTGCCCCTCACTCCACCCACTCTGCTCATCACACTTTCACGTTCTCTTTCTCACGTAGCCCCCAACACACTGAACACTTCCTCTCCCTCTCTCAGGCTCTCTGCCTCTCCTCTGTCTCACTGCGCATCCCCCTCTCCACACTCCACACCGTATCTGCAATGCAGCATGCACTGCAAGCTGTAACTGCTGGATGGGGGCTTGGTTTGCAGAAGGAAGCACTTCCCTGCTTTCTCTGCGCTCTCACCTTACCGATCAAACAAGCATCCTCTCCGACAACAACAACTCCTGTTTCATGACTCAGTTTCTTTCAGATTTAGTATTCGCTAAAGGTCTTGGTGTGCCGCAGCATTCTGCATTTCAAACAGCATTTATATAAGAGGGTACAGACTCCGCAGAGAGTGGATTTCCCCCGATGCATTTGTGCTGTGTGAACTCATGGAATCTGCGATCACATACAGGATCTGTCCTCAGGCTTTTAAATGTATTAAAGCTCAGATTCATGGGCCAATCGTCTGCGCTGCACCATAGCACCACATCATTTATCAAACAAGCGGAGTGAAAAAGCAAATCACACACTCAGACTTTTCACACTCAGATTTGAATCCCAATATAATTTAAGTAAACTGCATTTGCATTTTATTGTCAGATCCACGGGCACTCGATGGAAATCCATTTGCCATTTTTGTGCATGTAAAATGCAAATCCAGCACCTGCTGGCCAAACGCTTGTGTCATTCTTCCGTTTGTAAACGCTGGTGACTGATCCTTAAATTGCAAGTTTAGCTGTTTTCTAAAAAACTAAAACTATGTTACGATTCAATGTTTTTCACCAAAACACATTGTGTGTCCAATAAAGGTGTTGAATGCATTTCCTGCCTCATAAAACATTAGCAAAGCTGGTCTTTAAAGGTTTTGTTTTGGTGTCTTTGCTGGTGCATTGCTGTATATATTGGCATACCATTGGCAGGAATGTGTATCATGTGACCCGCGTATTTTATAAAAGGTGAAGATGCCCATTTCAGAAGTATCAGAATATTACACATTAGAAACGGTGTCACCATAAAACACCAATATTTTTATTTAAGGTAAAATTACTATCGGCTGATGTGGTGTTGTAAAGGTCTCGCAAATATTGATAACAGTATCAGCCTCACATATTTGCAACCTCCTGTACACTGACTCGGCAGCTACAGTGGTTAAACCATGCATGGTCCCCATGCTTGCAATTCTAAAAACTGTGTCAGCTCTTTAAGCAATCCTGGACGGCAGCGTCATGAGATGTTATGGAGCGGTGGTTTGGAAAGACTGATTGAATTGTTCGGAGTACAAGCCTTTTTGACCTTTCAGTCTCCCGAAGTAGTTCAGTCATGGGCAGACCTGCCTTTCCAAGAGGGTCCAGAAGATGCATAAATGGAAAATACACACATTTATATCTACATAGTATTGGATGAAAGCCACCGCCTGAATGTTCTTTGACTGTTTATACTGTTTACATTAAGGCACAAACTCAAAGATTGTTTACTTCTTATATCTGGGTGTCTCTTAGATGGGAAGAAGAATACACTATGAGGATGGATCTGCAACAGAAAATTGCCGACCTACAAGAGGTAACTTTATATTAGCGAGGTGTGTGTGTGTGTGTGTGTGTGTGTGTGTATTGGTAGACATGGCTGCTGATCAACAATGCATTGTGTCTGAACTGAAGGCCTCTATGAGTCTTTACTTCACATTTGACAGCTTAAAGATCCGTTTTAAGAGTCATTAAAAACAACCAAATGAGACTTCAGCTATGGCTTAGCTAACTTAAAAATACAATTTATATATATAGATTTATAGACTGGTTTGTCAACAATCATCAGGGTGTTGGTAGCTTATTAAACTGATAACATAAGGAAAAAATGTATGTATGTATATTGCAGCTGTTACAGTGGCAGGCTTAAAGCTCTCACTCTCACTGATCCTTACCTTTGTGCAGCATGTATCACTTCTTCATGGGTTCAAGATTTGACTCATACAAAGCTGTTGCACTCTTGTAATTGATTTTCTTTACTTTTTAAAGTGCGCAGACCATTCTCATTTAAAAGTCATCAAAATCATCTATTTTGAAAAAAATAGAGCTTTTTAATTTTTGTCTGACTGTGACCTGTTGTCAGGTTGGATGCCATATTTGTGCTTCCTGCAGCTGTGTCTTTATGAACCCAAAGGTTTGTCGACTTCCTGTGTGTGGGTGGGTGGGTAGGTAGGTGTGTGCACGTATGTAACGCATACTTTGGTGTTTGAAGGCACGGGTACCATAGCCAGGAATCTGTACCTGACCTAATTTAGCAGTCAGCACCACATTAACAGGAGACCACAAGCAGGAAACCACTTGAGAATGAAAATGGCCTGACCTATACTGGAGCACACATAAATAAATCAACGGTCAAAATTACGATGCCATCAAACAAATCAAGAGCTCCCCAGAGGAGATGATGCATTAAGGATTTACAATGTTTTTGTGCACTTGGCCAGTGTAGGCTTTTATTTTCTTGATCACCTCTGCTTGCAAAATGTAATTTTACAGGGGAAAGACAGAGATGTGTGGGGGCACGTTTGCACTTGGCACTTACATGTACATGTTTTGTGACTTCCTTTGTGTGTGCAGGACCTGCAAGAGAGTGAAGGCTGTCAGGACGAGCTGGCTCTCAGAGTTCAGCAGCTGAAGGCGGAGCTGGTTCTCTTCAAAGGCCTCATGAGCAATGTAAGTACAGCACTGCCGACCCGATGGATTATTAAAGCCAAACCCTACATGGATTAACACCATTTGTACCTGCATTATTATCAAATAGAAATACGCAAGGCCATGCTGGAGAAGCATATAAAGCAGCCAGAAATTCTTTACAATAAGGCAACCCAAACGTTGGTATTATTTGGTTTTTACCAATCTATAAAGAATTAGTAATTAATTTACTTACGATTTATTATTACAAGTATTTTTCTGGTAAGTTTTCCCTTTCCTTCCGTCCTCTCTGTAGAACTTGTCAGAGTTGGACAGCAAGATCCAAGAGAAAGCAATGAAGGTGGACATGGACATCTGCCGCAGGATCGACATCACCGCTCGTCTCTGTGACGTAGCTCAGCAGAGGAACTGTGAAGATGTGATCCAGATGTACCAGGTACCAGGACTACAGCTGACCAGTTCATGTTCTTATCTCTGGTCCTTTCATTTGTTCATCTTTCACTTCACGGCAAAGTTTTGATAGCTGTGGTCTGATCTCGTAATATTGTATCCCTGCAGGTTCCTAACAACCAATCATCCCTAAACTGCCGCCGGAAACAAACTCCTCTGTCTTTCAACGGGAGTGAGTGTGAAGAACCTGTCAGCACCTCTGAAAGTGACGGAGGAGCCGTCAAAGACGAAGAGCACTGCGGCTCATCAGCCAATCAGATCAATGAGGAGATGCAGAGGATGCTGAACCAACTGTGAGTGGTCTGACTTTGAAATATGACGAGTATAACGTTGCCGTCAGTCCTGCACTTCCACTAATTATTTTTTAATGTGTGTGTGTGTATGTGTGTGTGTGTGTGTGTGTGTGTGTGCGCGCGCGTGTGCGTTTATGTTTTTATTTTAGGCGGGAGTGTGAGTTTGAAGATGATTGTGACAGTCTGGCTTGGGAGGAGACTGAAGAGACGCTGCTTCTTTGGGAGGACTTCCCAGGATGTACTCTGCCTCCTGACCCCGCTCACCCACCAGGAGAGGTAGGCTGTGGTCACACAACTCATTTCAATGAGATCTCTGAGCTCTGGTTTTAAGGAATGGACCTGGACCTAAATACAGGCGACAGGACAAAACAAAGGCAACACACAGGCATCGTTCATATAAACCTTTCACGCCGGGCCTTCAGATGCAGTAAATGTCATTTTCAGTCTGTGCTTTTTTTATTTCTTCTCGGGACAAAGGTTGCTGAGAAAGGAGAATTTGTGTGTTTGGCCTCATCATCCTACAGACAGCTGCATGTATTGATATTGTTGGTTCAGATTTCGAAGAAGCTTTTAAAGTGACTCTGACGTCACGAGTGGAACTAATGTGAATGTGCAGCCAATTCCACTGACCTTCACTGCTCTACTGTGGCAGGGACAAAACACAGCGCGCACACACACACACACACACACACACACAGACAGATGCAGTGTCTGGCCTGTATTGGTGTACAGTGTGTTTGTTTCCAAGAAATGCATGTAGGTATTTGTTTTCATTCACCGGCTGTGTGGTACTTGAACAGTCTGTTGTCCCTTTTGAAGGGAGGAGCTGCATTAGTCAGTGAAATCTGAGCTGATGGGGGCATATAGCCAACTACACTTTAATAGTTGTGTAACTTCACTTAGTGCCTGATTGTGGGATGATTAGCACGCAAACACACGTTCTGTTTACTGTGTATTTCCATATGTAGACATTCTGACTGCAAACATACTCAAAGTCTCTCCTCTCCTTCTCTCCAGCAGGAGGACTGTCTTGAAAAGGTGATTAATGACACAGAATGTCTTTTCAAGTCCCGCGAGAAGGAATACCAAGAGACAATTGACCAGATTGAGGTTAGACACTTGCTCCGTATAATTATCTTTTCAAACACTTTCCCTGTTCATATATGTTGCCTGTTTTATTTGAATGCTCTGTTATTTGTTTATCCTCAAGTCCTTTATCTTATGTCTAATGCATGCGCCTAAAGTTTGTGCAGCAGCAAATCCACTTAAGATGATTTAGAGAATGACTCAGCATTAAGTGACACACCATTTTTCAGTTTTTTTTGTTTCATGTATCCTTCTTTGGTGCATCATGTTGCTTTGATTAATTCCTCAATCAAGGCTCAAGGGCCTCTTAATGCATTTGTCCCCCCTGTTTTCCTGTTACATTGCATTGTACTGTGTATTTTCTTTTAATCGCTCACGTGTACTGAAACATCTCCACAAATGATTCTTTACTTCAACATGACATAACAGCTTAACAACAGTAATTTGCCCTGCACGTAGCCAGCACCTGATAGTTGTGCAGGACTAAACAAACCTTTTTGTGGTAAACACAAGTACTTTTTTTGGGACTATGCCTGACTGCATGCTTTGTGACTGCAGCTGGAACTGGCCACAGCAAAGAGTGACATGAACCGACACTTGCACGAGTACATGGAGATGTGCTCGATGAAGAGAGGCCTCGATGTCCAGATGGAGACCTGCAGGAGACTCATCACGCAGAGTGGAGACAGGTGACACACACTCACACTGCCTTTCAGTCGACACCTATCTGCCTGCCCTGTCTGTCCATTTGTTTTTCTTTTAACAAAGCATTACTAATATTTTTTATGTCTTTATAAAAGAATAGTAGAATGTAGAATGTAGTTGTGGAGGAGTTGTAGAGTTTTACAGAGGAATTTCCTTCAAAGAACTGCTCAATTTAAACCCAAGAAATTAATCTATTGATTTTATAAAACTTTATTCTTTTACAATTTTTAAGTTTTTGCATGTTCAGCTGACCTGCTGTGCACTGCTAGTTTGTCAGCAATTAATTGAAAATATACTAACTGAACACTGTCTCTATTTCCCTGTAATGTATGCCAATTTAAATTATGTATTCCAGGAACTTTCACTCCCTCCCAGAAAATGATAGGAAATTATGGCACCCATAAAATAAAATGTTTCTTTTCTTTTTCCAGTCTCACTTTAAAAAAGAAAGGAAGAGTAACGCATAAAGAACATTTTTGCATTTCTTCATCTTCTAGCATGTGTTTTTGTTTCTCACAGTGACTCTGCAGCACCTGCGTCCGCTGAGGACAGCGACCAGAGAGAAAGTGACAAGTCTTCAGCATCTCCACCTTCTTCCTCGAGCGCCGGGAGATCTTGACACTTCCTCACTCTGGCAGCAATGGGGGCTGTGGACGTGTGACCTTCACTGCATCCAGCTACAGTACCACACCAAGGCAATACACACCTGTAACTATGTCAACACCCTGTTTACATATGAGCCACTTCATCTACTGAGTCACGTAAGGCACGCACGCAAGTCAGCTTTTATCTGAGGAGTAGACTTTGAGAACTGAAGCTGTGACACTGCAGAGGCGAGAGGTCCTCTTGAAGTTTGACCTTCTTATCTTGTGTTTGACAGCAGCAGTTAAGAAACTAAATCTTATAATGGATTGTCCTGTGAAGGTTAAAGATCCTGAATTTATTGTAAGTACCTGGGCTCCTTTTAATGTGGTGAAGCAGTGCAGTGCTGTAGGCTACAGGAAAGCATAGCATGACTTGATCACTCCACACACTATAAAAAACACTTCATAAACTGGGCATCTAAAGCTAATCAAGGAAATACCTGTTGTAAGGTCACTAGAACCTTCACATACATTTACAGGCCTATAATGTATCTTCTACCAGGAAACAAACAAACAAATCAGGGTAGTGGGAGTCTACTGTAACAAAGGTCATCCGGGAGTTGATTGAGAGTATTTCTGAGTTTGATTGGCGAGTTTGGTATCAATAACGGTGAACTTAAGTCTTTAAAGTCTAATAAGATGTCATGATTCAGCATTTTACTGCCTTACAGCTGCGGATTCAGAGCTTGCTTTTTATCTGCATTGCAAGAGATTAAACCACAGGCAAAGCAAACCTTCATAAATAAAGCATAACATCTGTGCTCTACAACATAAAGTGGACAAAAGTATAAAAAAAATATATATATATTAGCTGTGTATGTGTTGGTGCAGCATAGACGTGTCTCTGAATACCAACATGCCTCCTCCCTCTAGCCAATATAAATTATGTATGTTTTGGTCTGTCATTATGACAGTAGTCTGTGATTCAGTTCAATTATTTATCTGGATGCAAACGGGATTTTGTGGGAGAAATCCACTGTGACACAGGTTAACCATGTGACCCATTGCTGATGTACTTTGGATTTCCTGGCTCATGGTCCTGGCTCAAACGTTGCATTAAATCTATGATAAATGGCCATATTTCCACTGCAGTAAGAGTAGATTCTAATAGTACTTACACTTAACACTGACAGCAAGCATCAGCAACATTTTGGTGTCAGGTTTAGGAAGCGCAAACCACACCAACACTGCAACCCTCATACACAAAGAAATCCATCCTAGAATAGGCAGCAACGTTTTTAAGGAACGTAAGAAAACCATCAAGGTAATTTACAGCATTTCATAACAAAAAAACAAACATCTGAAATGGATTAATCGTAGCAGATAAGCCTGTTGGAGGTGTGTATTTTCTATTAATGGTGCTTCAAAAGAAACCTAAAGTTCCAGGTGACCGCAGTTTAAGATCTTGTTAAAGGGAAGCATGTTAGTTTTCAGTTTTATATGTTGCCTCTTGACGCTGATCTGGTGTCAGTGTTGGCTCATCATTCTGCTCCGTGTGTCACTGACACTAAGACAAGAAGAGAACTGTTCGATAAAGTGCACTGAAACCCTACATGTCGTGTAGCTGTTATTATTCAGTTCAGTTTTTCTTGGCAGAAGTGCTTAGATTAGAGTGTTGCTTGAGCAGAGCTGCATGGTTGAGCAGGATCACTTTAAGGATTGTAAATAACAACCACAAAGATGGTCGTTAAATAATGTCAGCCGTTGAGTGCCAAAATAAAATGAACATGGTCAGACAGGAAACAGGAAATTTCTGTGGGGGGGGGGGGGGATAACTAACTATAGCTGCTGAAGCTATTTCACCAAGGTGCTTGATGTATATAACAAAACCTATTTTTGAGCCTGTAAACATTTGCACATAGAAAGGAAGAGCAAAGCAAAAATGTATATGAAACAATCAGCACTATTACTTGTAAAACATATAACAAAAAAAGTTGACACGCTGGAAATAGAACTATATTTCTTCTCTTCATATTTCTTCATCTTTGACGTGTTGCAGGTGGGGCACTAGAATAATAAATTAAACTGAACACATACCTCATTTTGACTTTATTTATGTATTTTGGGCACATTTGACCATGACCTTAGACACATTGCTACAGTAAAACATATATTCGCAAACTACTGGAAATCGTCACTCTCAGGGGAACGCCCCCTGCTCTACTATCGGACACAATCATCTAAATATAGTCCTGGCTGTAGTTTCTGTGGTGTGTTTGAACCAGGTGAAAAGTATCTGTCCTGCTTCTACTGCGACTCTTACTTTAAGACTTTGTTTCAATAATAAAGATGGTAGGAGGTCTGATTTCAAGCTTATATAAACTTGTGCATGTGCGGCTGTTGGAATCAGCTAAACGCTATTTGCTGTGTTTCAGTACTGCAGGAGAACAGAAGGAGGACGTCAGAGTTAAATTGCGTGAGACATGAAACGCACCATTTCCCTTTCTATAGGTTTACTTTCACGCACTGAGTGAGACTCTATGTATGCATGTGCCAGTGTGTATGTTTTTGTGTGTTATGTCTGTATAGTGAGTGTTTTTAAAAGGACTTTTACTGGGGCAAATGTACAACACGAAGAAGAAGGAAACATAACGAGTCAAATTTGATATTTTCTCTGTGTTTAGCAGTTTAACTTTACAAGAGAAATTTGAGACTGAGCTGTCTTTTGACAATGATAACTTCGGAAATTGTAAATATTTAAATCAAATGACAATGGAGTTCTTTTTTCACCATTGGTAATCTTTCTTTATGAGTGTATGTGGTTGCCAAATAAAGTCAATTTAAAAATAACTCAATAAAACAAAAATAACTACTAAAATTCAAATGCATTAGCGAAATGACTGTACGATGGCTTTGATAATATATGTGTAAAGGAATTATAGCTTTGAATATGTACTGTGTTCAAAGACTGCAAAAGAAGAATGTCCAGTTACACATCTGAAAACAAACTTTAAATTAATATACAATGACTCTATTTAGCTTTTCAATGGAAATGATGGCAGTTAATGGCAAAAAGGGTGTTTTTTGTCATTTCTTTCATGTCTTTACAGACGAGAAAGCCTCAACCTTTTTGATTTAATAATTGTCACATAACAATTTGATGATAATCCTGAGTATTGATTGAGTACTCCAGATGTGTGACCATGCAGCTTTAAACATCAAGACAGTAATGTAGGCTAAAGCTTCACTGCAGAGCTACAGTGTGTAATGTGTCAAGAGAGACCGAAAGAATAAAAGATGCAACTGAGCAACACGATCATGTGTGATTATTTTTTAAACGCATACAACATGTTTCCATTCAGCCTTTTCTGTCTGACTTAAAATTAAAGGGTCAGTTCACACAAACAAAACAACAAATGGAGGTGATGTGCACTTTACAAATACATATATACACAGAAAGTATGTACAGTATGTGTCATATCAGTGTGATATGAGTAGTATAAGTCACAGTGCTAATAGGTTATAATGGGAATGAGCTATAGTGCAAACATCACCGGTGTGATATATTTGTAAAACATGCGTAACAGAAATTTCCATGAATAAAAAAAAGGTTTATGAGAGAGTCACTGATTCACTGTGGACTGTGGGGGATGAGGTGGAGGAATCCTATACATAAAAAAAAAAATGTATGTGAGCACCACAAATTAAACTCTCCATTGTGTTGGGTTTGTGATGGAAATGTCGCAATGGGATATCTCAAAACAATAAAACTAAATGAACTACACTAGAATAAAAGTAAAACTATCTATAGAGAAGGAGATTGTGGAGTGTTGTGTGTCTAAGCGTGGGCGGGGCTTGAGAATCACCTCCTTGCCGGTGAGCAGCGCAGCTGATTTCCATCTTCCATCAACCCGTGCAGGTAAAACCCAGCTCATCCCTCCAGTCTTCGCCAGATCGTCCGTTTACCCGTGTGGAAACCTGTTCCTCGGCCTCTTCTCCCTGGATCTGCGCCGCTCATCTGGCAACCACCTCGCTCTGCTCCTCCCAGGCCTCAGTGACTGTGTTACCTATTGTCTGTCCATAAATAAACCTTGTGTTCTCATTTCACCTAGCTGTGTGCGTTCCGCTGTGTGGGTCCCCCCCCTTCAGTGAACACTAACAGCATATTTACCTGATAACATTTCTGTGCATTTAATCAAATAGGATGTTCTTCCACAGACAATCTGCATGTCCAAATATTGTGAGTGTTTTATATGTCTTTTTTATTTTGGGTGAACTGGCTGTATGATAAAAAATATGAAATATTCAGATCGGAATCGTAACCGTCGCTGTCAAAAAGATCTGCTCCCCCATCATGTTGTTGACACCAGTTAAGATAGTTTCTTTGATTCATTCTTCGTCAGATCTTAGAGTTTGCACGGAAAGTGGTGAGGCTCTGATGCAGAAACATTAGTCAGAGAGCTGATTGGTCTGTGTGTGAGAGCTGAACGTGTGAACAGGACAGTAGCAGAATGGTAGAGATGAGTGGGTGGAGGGAGACAGGAAGGCAGGAAGATATAACCAGGTAAGGAAACACTGACACAGAGGATGGGTAGAGTGAGTGAGAGAAAGGGAGAGAGAGAGTCACACCTTGAGGAAGTTAACAAAACAATAGAAGGAGAAACAAAAGACGCATCGTACTGAAGGTAAAGAATATTCTTTTTTGTTACATTCCCATTACATTTTAATGTCACACCTTATTTATGGTGTGAGAAAATTTGCTGGTGAACTAAATTTTAACATTTCTTTCAATTGACCACCTGATATCTGGTACTTGTAGTAATAATAATACATCAAAATATATCATATTTTCTTTATGTCTCTCCATAGGATGGGACTTGTGCAATTTGTGATTGTCTTGGTGTTATCTGCACACTTGGTGGTCTCCTCTCCACTGGTAACAATGTCCTTCCTCTTCAGTCTATGCACCTAAATAATAACTGTTAAGTGTACAAACTGTGTATGTACATTTAAACAAGTTAATCAGCACTTTGCTGGAGTATACTGGTTTGTGTCTAATTGTATTCATGTGTTACCAGACGCAGATTTATGCTGCGGGTGACAGAAAATGTAAAATGTGCCCGGCAGGTAAGAAAAGCATATTGAGCTTCTTCTGTGTTTGCATCTGTTTTTCTGTCTGTTCCTCATTTCTTTTTGAATTGCTGTTTTTAATGAATGAATCAGCAGTGGTTCACATGGATGGAAATTAATATGAAGCACTAAGGAATACAGCATATATTTTTCTCTCTGTATGTTTTTTTGCTCGTCTCTCCATCTGTCTTGATGAAAAATGACGCATGCTGCACACTGAGTTTGTACTGTACAACCACATCCTTCATTAATATGCACTCAGCGCAAGCAGTCTCACTCTGCTCTTCTCGTCATCCGGTTGATCTCATTTGTTTATTTCGGTTCTGTCAGGTGAGTATCAGAAGTCTTGTACAGAGTGTGCAGCCTGTCCTGATGGAAGCTACACAACTGATGATAATCGAGAAGACAATTGTCATCCCTGCTTCAGCGACTGCAGAACAGGTAAAGAAACTATGACTTACTACCTAGTTAATGGTTTCATCCATCCTTGTCAGGACTGAGATGATACCTGTGAACCTTTGGGTTTTTATAATAAACTGAAAATCTATTAATCTCATTCTCTTTGCATATCTCTATTTTTCACTGTCTCAGGTCTTAATCTGAAGATGGTTCAGAATTGCACCAGGATGTCCGATCTGAAGTGTGTCTGTGAGGCGGGTTTCAAATGCATTAACAAGGTCCCGTTCTCAGAAAACTGCAGAGAATGTGAAAAGATGCAGGAAACAACCACAACTGGTAAATATTGAGCAGTGCAGACTTTCAGTGCTGTCAGATTAGACAAACCTCAACCAGAAGGGGGCATCATGATAAAGAAAATATATATATTTAAAGTTTTCAGTTACTGTAAGAGAATGACCACTAATAATACCAAAGGCTACACGTACTGTCACACATGTGACCCTTAATAAAATGTATGAGCTAATTGTGAGCTTTGGTGGCTCCCTTCTCAGTGAAGTAAACAGTATTGTGAGAAATATTCAAATCTGTTACTTAGAATAGTAATACTACAATGTGAAAATACACCATTATTACTAAGTCTTGCAAGTCCAAAGATAAGCAAATATTGGTAGGAAAATATACTAAAAATAATTTTCATAAAAGGTCTTTAGTGAAAAGGCAATGAAACATTGCACAAATAGATATTTGTTACATGAGATATGAAAACGGTGAAATGAATAGTATGCTTTCAGAACAGTTGTATGCAGGTTGACAAAAGTCTCTAAAGTCTAAGTATTTTTCATTAGATCATTTCAAAATTGCATTGCAGTCAGGCTAAAGGTTTTTAACAGCATCAGACAATCTACTACTTTAAAGTCTTTAAATGTATTGTTTACTGATGGTTGATAGTAGAGCGACGTCAGGAAATGAGGGAAGAGAGAGATGCTAATGACATATACAACAAAGTTCCCCGGCCAGACGCTAATCTTGCAGGTCATTTTCAGCCTTAACCCCTACACTGCCAGTGTGCCACAAAGACATAACTTTTACCCACCAACAATGTGTATTTGTGTAATGAATGTAGATGTCTAATCTGCAATGGTACAATGGTAACTATAGGCAAAATGTATTCAACTAAAGAGAAAACAAAACAAAGTACAAGTACAAAGTGTAAAGTTTCCCAAAATGGAAATCCTCACAACAGAGAATGACGATAAGGAATGAGGCCTCATACTGTACATAGTACTTTCACTTGCTCTGCTATGAATTTTAGTGAAGCACATTTCCCTTTAAACTCTCAGATCCCTCCTAGTTGTTTGGTTTCCCGTCATCACGTTAACCAACATCTCTGCCCACTCTCTTTCACGCCTGTAAATGTTTTTCAGAAATACTTGTACTGTTTGTAGCATTAAGGCTGCTGCCATTGTCAAGTCACGACCTGTGCTTGTCCTTTGACATCTGAAATCAAACCCGTGGTGTTGCTATTCTCCAGAAGCAGCAGCTGTTATCTAAACACACGACTTCCTCTGCTTCTTTAGGACCGAGGAGCACTTCTGCCAAACCCTGCGAACTTCCCAAGTGAGTTACGGATTTCCCTGGATACAGTACATAATATATACCTCACATAGTGGAGTTTCAAAACTCTTGATTCACATGACACTCAAAAGCTTAAAATGCTCTTCAAGGTACAGTGTATTACCTTAAAATTATTTTATAAGTTGGTACAGACATTACAGATATTGCATATTGTCACATATTTAAGATACTTGAGATATTCAACACTTTTTTTCACACAGGTGTGGCCCTCAGTCCTTACAGCCGACAGCAAATGACACACATCTCAAAACAGGTGAGCGTGTATGAAAAAAGAACAGCGTGAGTTTGTGGAGAAGATACTGACTTAGGTGAATTCCCGACTTCTTCTCTTTTGCCACCAGCAGGTTCACATTTATGCCTTTTAGTGAAACTATTAGCGGGATTTTCTTGGAATCTGGTACAGGTATTTATAGTTCCCAGAGGATAAATCCTACTCACAACTTTTACAGTAGCGCCACCAGTAGCTAAAGGTTTTTACATATACTGTGATATATCTCAATGTCTATTGGATGGATTTGCACAAACCTTTGTACAAACATTAATGGCACCCAGATTATAAATCCTACTGACTTTGGTGATACCCCTGACATTTCTTCTCACATCACCACCAGGTTCATGTTAAGGTTTTGTGTGAAAAATCTCCACAACTATTGGATCGATTACCATGATAATGAATTGTGATAACTTTGGCAATCCCCTACTTCTCCTTTAGCACCATCTTCAGGTCAAAACTTACATTTCTCCAATTGGTTTATGACCAAATACCTGCAAAACTTATGGCCTTCCCATCAGCCTGAGGTGTACTTTTTGACTTATTATAATTACCAAATGTAACATGCTGACAGGCTAAATTACGTTTACAAAGCTGGTGAATGTGACCTGCGTCACCCTCGCATGTTAGTATTGTCATTATGAGTATGTTAGCATTTAGATAAAAGCACTGCTGTGCCTAAGTACAGCCTCACAGGGCTGCTAGTACGGCTGTAGACTCTTAGTTCTGTTTCTTTCTCTCAGACAAAACGTACAATCAGCTGGCAGCCATCGTGTGTTCTGTGGTTGCCTTTGGATGTGTGGCCCTTGTGATCCTGTTGTTTGTTTGTCACGCCGGAGGTGAATCATGTTTCAAGCAAGGTAAGATGGTGTTTACATGCAGGACAAGTTCAGTTTCTGGTGTCTCAGTTTAATCAATCTAGCCCTTGAACTTTGTGATCAAATCACTTCTGAGAAACAATAATGTGTTCACTGAAAGCCTTTGGAAATAACTGTGATTAGAAATGTGTCATTAGCTTTGCAGATTTGTAATAGACGGTTAGTTACTATGCAAATCATTAACATGTTGATTCATCATTTGTGAACATGTGTGCAGAAACTGACGTTGTATTACTCATTCATTTATCTATTGTTTTCCAGCTATTGCAAAGCTATACAATGAGGTAGGTAGCTAATTTCAAAGCTTCATGCCATCATTTACCTACATTTGTGGCATCATTTCTCCTTTGTTTGCCCCACACTGATGGACATGTTCTTCTTTAGGGAGGCAGAGATGCTTCTCACAAGCCGAAGGAGTCGACTCATCAGTTCCCCAGAGACTCATTCAGTGCAAAGCAGCAGCCGTCGTCCCTTTCAGCAGCCAATCTGGGTACTGATGAGTGAAATTACTTTCATGTGAAATATCTGACTCACTTTGTGGGTCATTCAGAACATTTAAAATGTAAATGCAGCTGTGTTACCGTTATGAGTCTGAGTTGTCCCACGCTCTTTACTGTATGTTAATGCACTTCTACGGGTCAGTTAAAACATTCCTTTAAGTGCACTCTTTGCTTGTTCTTGTTTCTGTAGGTCCAGTTCATGTCAACAATCCAGGGACGGTCATCTTTAGTTTGCTTAGTCAGTTTACAGGCCAAGTTGGTCCGACAGTTGAAGGTGGTAAGACGACCAAGAGAGGGAGCAGCGTAGAAGACAGAGACTGTCCTGTGTTTCATCCCACATCCTCTCCCAGTATTCATCTCTCTGAGGAGGAGGGAAGCGGAGAGATTGACAGCATTTTCTTTCCCTCCCAGGAGCAGGGGAAGGATTACCACGTGTCCAAAGAAGAGGGACTAAAATCGTAAAAGCCTCCAGAGATTCTTGTTGGTGGTTATAACAGCTGCAGTCTAGATGGATCCTAAAAACATTCCTTCAAAGGAAGGAACTGTGAAACTGAAACCACACACAGGACTGTGGAGCAGATGCATCTTCCTCTGGCAAACTGTGCATTACAGTGTTATACAGAAAAAAAATTTTGTCTTCAGGTTCTGGGAAATGCACACAAGAAACGTTAAGTGGTAGGAACAGCTGGGAGGTGGTCTCCTTTTTAAGTTATAATTTAAAATGTCATGTAAATACTCTTTGATAAGCTCTTTCAGCTCTCTAAAGTATTAAACTTGAATGTTTAATGTTTTGAATAAATATTGAGCATTTTGATTACAGTAACATTTTATTTTGAATAAAAAAGTATAAATGTACATAAATTAATAACATTCACATGTGCTATGTATAATCTGACCGCACAACTGCAGCAAAAATTCTATTTATATATACACATACAAATGTAAAGATTGTTAATTATCTTTAACTTTTGTGTACCATAGTACATACCAGTTTAGCAACATACTGCACAACTTGTGCATAACTGCCAGTGTCACACTCTGTACTTTCAGATGCTTAATCTCTGTTTTATACACTTTTATCATCTTAACGTCACAGATGTTAAACAGTCATGTTTCCCCTCAGGAAATGGCATCAGTCTTGAAACCAACGTTTTCTGTGGCAGCATGGATGATGTGACCTTTGACCTTTGCTTCCATTTGTCATAAATATCCAAAGCAACAAGAGATGTTTTTCATTTGGAATGAGTCACTAAAGGTCTGTTTATGAGTGTCTTGCTAATCTAAGTCCAGGTTCCAGCCTTTAACTCATACATCAATAGGTTGGTCACATTTCCCACACACTTCTTGGACAGGCGTGGATACTTCATCGTCCTGGGAGCATAGTGATACTGGTATAGGTTTT
Source organism: Nannoperca australis (assembly GCA_036023655.1). Taxonomy (NCBI): domain Eukaryota; kingdom Metazoa; phylum Chordata; class Actinopteri; order Centrarchiformes; family Percichthyidae; genus Nannoperca; species Nannoperca australis. The sequence continues at coordinate 32,889 of JAVQJD010027940.1, read as the reverse complement.
TCAGCCAAAAGGTAGCCTGAAAAACAAGAAAATAGAACAAATGTTTTTTTAGTAATGAATTAGATTGAAATACAAGATAATAATAACAGACAATAAAAAAACACATTCTTGCACATTATAAAATGATAAAAGTACTATGCTCAGTCTACTTCCTGTATTTGTATATGGTTGCGATCTGGTCAGCTCCACAGTAATAATCTACTAACCGTGCTTGGATCTGATCCAGCGCAGAAAGGGCTTGATTTTTGTTACAACGATGAGTGCAAATCCTGCACACAGGAGGGCAGTTATCACCAGGAACCACTCCGTATCTGTAAGAATACGTAAAGGAGACATTTTTGAAAAATGTTGATTAACACCCACTGGAGAAAGTGTTTCCTTGTTTTTATTGTCACAGGCAGAACCCGTTGTTTACTTTACCTTTGAGAGGTTTAGGGGCTACCCTGTGTGTGGTGACGGAGCCAGGTTTCAGGGCTGGAAGGAAGAGTTAAAAAAAGTATCAGCTCAGTGTAAACACATTTAATAGTTTAATGGAAATATGAAACTAGTCGTGGTTCAGTGAGCTCTCTCTGAGGCCCCATATTTTTACACTGTGGTCAGGAAGTCTGGATTTAAAAGCACATAGCATGATTTAAAATTAACCTGTGTGTGTGTGTGTGTGTGTGTGTGTGTGACTTTACTCCATGGCTACTGCAGAGTAAACAAACAGTCACTAACTGAGAACATGTCAAAACTTTATCAACATTGTTAACTGATTTATTTTGCATGGAAAGTCATGGACTTCAGTTGAACTTGGCAGCCATCATGGAATGCTGAACCCTATGCTGCTATGGTTACATAACTCATTGTATGCTGCCATGGTTGCGGTTCTAGTAAACTTCTAGTGAAGCAGTAATAAATAGGGGTGTAGCTGGGAGTCCACCCCTTTGTGTGGAGCCTCTGAAGTGCCAAATGATGAAACATGAAGCAAAATATTATGATGTGCAAAAATGACCATAGAACATATCATACTGTAAACAAAACACTGACATATTGTGACCTCTAATATTAGAAAACAACTGCCTATTTACACATCCAGCAGACACAATATTTGGCTCTTTAGTCACTAAATACCCTTCTATGTTCACCAGCTAGCTGCTACAGTATCTCACAAAAGTGAGTACACCCCTCACATATCTGCAAATGTTGAAGTATATCTTTTCATGGGACAACACTGAAGAAATGACACTTTGATACAAAGTAAAGTAGTCAGTGTTAAGTTTGTATAACTGTATAGCGGTTTAGACATTAATTGCCGTGTTGAGTTATTTTGAGGGGACAGTCCATTTACACTGTTATACAAGCTGTACACCGACTACTTTACATTGTAGCAAAGTGTCATTTCTTCAGTATTGTCCCATGAAAAGATATAATTAACTATTTGCAGAAATGTGAGGGGTGTACTCACTTTTGTGAGATACTGTAACTCTGTCTGCAGGTGTTTAGTGCTGGGCAGGTCGTGCAGTGGGTTTATCAGAGCTCTTTGTTTTGCTAAAATCAGCTGCTCGAAATTAGGTTGATAATGGAGAGAGTGAACAAAAACCAATACATTTACAAGTTGTAAAACCAAAACAATCAGCTGAAAGACGTTAAACTGGGGTGATAACTCTCTGTAGGTTTGCCACAACCAGCGGCTCCTTTTAGATAGAAGTGACCCATTGTTAATATAGAAATACTGGTTTGTGCAGCTTTAAAATTTGCTGTTGAATCAAGTGCTGAGAGCAATCCTGCGTCCAGATCTTGTTTGCCCAATTCATGGATGAACAACTTGTCAACATCTTGTTCTCACAAAGTAAAGCATACAAGTCTTTTGAACTTCTGAATCTTTATGTTTTTCGTTAAATTAACAAACAAAAACTGATCTTGTTCCAGTATGACTACAGCTGTAACCACCATTCAGGCAATAGCAGCACAACTGTAGTGGTCACTTGTTGGCTGTATATTTGCTGCTTATTCAACAACTATGTCTCAAATTCCATAGAATGTGCGGAGTCAGAGCATCCTACCTGTAGTGGTAGTGATTAGTACGGGCACACACTCTGTGCAGGGGTGGTCTTTGCATTCATAGCCAGCTTTACATCTGCACACAGCTTTATGAGTGTTATCACATCTTGACTCATACTCCATGTTTGCTGTAAAAAACAACAGTTAGAAAAGATAGTCATTAAAAAATTAAGCATAATCAAAAGTCTAAGTATGTTGATGTGTGTGTGTGTGTGTGTGTGAGAGTGATGAACACACACTTATGCATAAAGATTGTCTTTGAAGCATGAGATGAATCAGTAAATGAGAAATGACTCACAAACTGGGCATGGTGGGTAAAGATTCTGGTTTTAAGTCATATGACGGTTATATTATCACTTTTGATACCTCTTCTTTAGAGGCACACAGCTGTTATTCCTCAGTGAGAGCAGTATTTCACTTTGATGAAACATTTTCTTTTTCACTGAATGCTTTAACGTGCTTACTTGAATGTGGATTCACAAATTAACAAATAGAGAACTACTTATATGAGCCCTATGGAGCCATAGTCATCACAAAACAGTTGTTTTAATAACCAGTCCAAAATAGTTTAGAAAACTACAACAATGACAGTCATAAATAGCTTATATTTTGTGTAATTAAGGGTTATAGAGAACTTCCGATCTTAATGGTTACATTTTGTACATGAACTGATGTAACTGCACATGTAGAGTGTCTTTAGCTAAAGGAACTTTGGAAGTCTACCAATTGCTATTGTTCTAGGGTTCCTGCACTGGATTATCAGAGGATATGCACGTAAATGACAAGAAAGTAAATAACTGAAATAAGTAGAAAAGTGATGGATGACTGCAGATTCAGAGCAGTATGATGTAAGACTGGTGTCATTTAAGGGTATTTGAGAACTGAAATTGTTAAAGTATTACTATTAAAGTCTCCTTTGAATGTCTGTTTGCACAGCCAAATCATTGCAAAGTAAAGCCAAATAAATGTTACTACTGTTGTATTGAAAGAGAAGTGAGATCTTTTTGTGGGTTGAATCATTTCCACCCAAATTTGTTTCCATAGCCGTTAATTGGCATAAAGCCCCTGCAAGTGTAGGATTAGAGGGTTTTTTCATTGACATTTTAACACCCACCTTAATCCACTTTATTTCTACAAATAGGGGTCAGCTGTCAAAGAGTTCTGCATGTAATGTCAGATTAAAAGATTAAAAGGTTTGTTTGCAGCTGCACTGTGACATTGGACTGTAATATGCTAACACACTGAGAATCTCTCACTTTATCATTTTCCACAGTGACATTTAAAAGTAAGCATAACAGGCTGTTTTTGCTCACCTGTAGCAGGGCAGAGACCTGAGCAATGACATAGGATATGACATTTATGTCTCTTTCCGATGTTTACCACTTTTATGTGGTATTATGTATGTTTTTCTTCTTTTTTTTTTCCACTGACATGATGGTCTACTTTTTGAACCTACTCCTGTCTTTACCACTATTGGTGGGCTGTGCTGCTATTGCTGGTGTTATTACCATGCACCATTCTACAGAATCCCACCCTAATAACCTCGCTGAACTGCTTCACAGAGGGTTTTCAGACCCCCCCATCCGCTCCCCCTTTTAATCTCTCTCTGACTGTATCCCACCATAACAGACAGAATGGGAAATCCCCCTGCATGCGTGACCTTATGTTTGCAAAGGCAAATTCTCTGAAATCATGATCTGTGGACACAGTTGAGTAACAGCTAACAGCCTGTCGTCCTCTAAAGGTTTGTGCTGTAAGTGGACAAAGTTGGTGGTCTGGACAATGGAGAAATGATGAATCACTCACACATCATGCTCAAAAAGAATATTATGCACATGACACACACACACACACACACACACACACACACACACTAAACAGGGAACTACAATAATTCTCAGGGGGGGATTGAAATTACAGACAGTATTTTTTGTAATGTTTAATTACAGATATGACCACATGACATCTATTTCTAGCTTCTTTTCCAACCAGCATATTCGACAGTGAAAAATTAGGATTTTCTTACAGTTCAGGTCTCACACAAACTTAACACCCCACCCCTAAGAGAAAAGCCGTGAAATTACTTACGTTTGTTGCATTTTTCGCAAATACTGCAGCTCATCTCCACGTTGTAAGTATCGGTGTACCGGTCACCCTCGCAAGGTTCACATTTAATATTACAACTTCCTTCTGAACGCCGGACCATACGGTTACCTGGAATAGACATTTACAGTTATAACCTGTTTGCATCAAAACTGTTAAAACTATCAAGACGACAAGAAGCCATGGTACCTGGTGGGCACTTGTTACAGCACATCTGGGGTGGGACCATTGGCCAGGCGTATTGTGTCTCATTGCACTGTATGGACAGCACAGGAGAGTGGAAAGAGAGAGCGCACAGGAAAGCGAAATAACAGAGTGGCTGCATCTGGGAAGACGAAAACAAGAGGCAGAAGAAGAGGACGAGGAGGAGGAGGAGGAGGAGGAGGAGGATGAGCAGAAAGAGGAGGTGGAGGAAAACAAAATACTTATTTAGCCAGATATTTTTACATACTAATGCCAACAGACAACATGCATCTCTGAGAAAATGACAGCAGTCTATTGTGCTCTTTAGTATTCACACAAGTCATAGCAGACACAGAATTTGGCAGCGACGCTATACAATAGATTGTATGCACACTTGTCAGATTTGAAACACACATAACACATTAATACATAAAGAGAAAGTCAGCCTTGTACTGATACAAACACTCTACAGAGTTTACAACCTGAGATTACAGGAACATAAATGTATAAATCTACTAACACTTTTATCAAAGGTTTGACTGACGGCTGAAAATATCAAGCTACAGTCTTTACTTACAGTGGATGAGATGGTGAGACAAGATGTGACCTGGGACCCTCTGAGTGTAAGACTGAACAGGGGACCAGAAGTGTGTCAAGGGATTATTCATAAAATGTCAGCGATGACTCATAATGAAAGCCTAACAATTTACTGGTACCTTTGAAATTTCTCTGCCCCGCTCTCTCATCCTGTCTCTGTCTCTTTGCTGCGACCCCCCGGCTCTGTGCACAACAACAGCCTCCAGTTTTTTTCCACAGGCACCATCTCTCTCGTTTCATCCAAAATCTATCTTTTGGCTGCAAACAATATTGTGCTTTCCCTCTCTTTCTTGCAATTGTCCCTGCTTCTCTCTCTCCCTCTTAGACTTGGAAGATGAGGTCATTTCAGTAACATATCGTTTACCACTCATTTAACTCCAAGCCGTCTTGCTGCTCTTACAGAAAGCTGTCAAGAACATAAACATTATTCCAAGAAATGACATTATGCTGATGAGCTTTTCTCCAACTTCATGACACACGAGTTGGCAATAAAATAGATTTCTATTAACAACACCAAATGAAAAAGATAAGACCAAAATTCCTCATTAAAAAGTGATATTACTCATGTTATCATGAATGTGAATAATCTGATAGGTCTGACTTCAGATGTAGTGGCATGCAAATTTTTGGGAGGTGCAAACTGAACGTACGACTGTTTTGTGATGTGTTGCTTTTTCTTTAAACGGTTGAAGGTTGAAAGTTTTGTTATTTACAGTTATAGTTATTTATTTATCTGTGTGGTTTACTTGTCCAGATGAGAGGAAAATGCTGCTGACAATAAACAGAGTAATGAGTGTGTGGGAAATTCTTTCTATTACAGTGTAAACTTTGTAGGCGGGAGAGGTTTTTGTGTTATTAGTTCATTAGTGATAACAGCTCATTTGCATTCGCGTGAAGCTCTTTCCCAAACAATGACTAAATCCTGTGATTTCTTTTTCTTGTCTGACAGTGTCTCTTTTTATGTTATTTTAAGAGCCTCCGCTTCAGCAACATCTTCATCTTAAACTGAATCAGACACTGAGTGACAGGACTTTATAGCAGCACATCCACCATTCAGCTGTCATGTGCTCTTCTCAACACCACTGCCTTTTTTTTTTTCTCACAGGAACCAGGCCACGGCACGTGACCTCCTGTCAACCGGGGCCTGAGGCTGACGAAGCAGCATCATAAAGGGGCTGCCTCCGAGGCCCCTGTGTGGCTCTCGCGCCACTCAAACAGAGTACAGAGATGACTGGCAGAGAGGTGACTGAGCATCAAAATCACTCTGATCTGACTTAGAGCAAACCTGCTCATGCTTATCTTGAGGTTTCAGTATTAACCTGCTTGACTGTAAGGATTAGTGTGTTTGATTAGAAATTCAGAGGAACGTGTCAACGTTGATGAAGAAAACAGATACCAAACAAAAGCTCCTTTTTACTTGTCTTGAAAGACAAAATCTGCATGCAGACTCAGAGCTGGACTGTGCAGCCCTCACAGCTGACCTCACGGGCTGTATGAAACTCACCAGCGTGAGTGTCTGCATGTTCGCGTGCGTGTCCAGCTGCCAGTGACATGCGGCAGTGTAGCTATTTTACTACTTGTGTATGTGAGGCACACCCAGACAGCCAGAGAGAGAGAGAGAGAGACGTTTTTTCTGTTTGCTCAAAGAGAAGGAAGGATGTGGTTTTTCTGAGGAAGCATTTGCCTTGCTCTACTGACTAAGCTCTTTCATGCACTGTAAAGTCACGTGAGTCACTCTGCTGAATAAAGTACCAGCTTACCTACTTGGGGGGAAAAAATAATAATAATTATGGTACCTGTAACTACACATGTCAATGCCTGCACTTACTTCTTAAATGAAAATTGTGGCCCTGGAAATTGAATTGAATTAAAAATGTTGCAGTGTATATTAAATGCCCTTAACTGAATACCTTATACCTTATCCCAATACCTTAAAATGTACCCACATTTTATCTATCTATCTATCTTTTTTTCTAACTGGTAGTTGTACAGGAAGGACTGAAATAAATAGTTTAAAATTAAGATTTGAGATTAAGTTTTAGTGATAAATTCCCCCCATCTCCCTGAATTGTCCAGATGATGAGAAATTATGATTTAAAAAAGAGAAAAAGAGGGGTTGTTTAAGGGTATCTTGCAAAATAGTGTAAAATGAATGTATTTCTTTCTCTCAGTTAACTTCCTAACTAATTGTAAGGCTGTTTAGCAGTCATTAGGGAGAAGTGAAGGTAAATGTTGGAGAGTAGCATGTGGACTGCAGTGCCCCTGCTATGTTTCTTTATTCTGAGATATAGTAGTCTGACAGATGAATGAGATCACCTGTCTGTATATATATTTTTTTCTTCTATAGGTTGTGTTTTTGCCCACAGTTGCCTTCTTGCCAAACTCTGCCTCACAATTCCTTGAAATGGGCTCGTGACGCAGCTATTTCCCGTTTGAGGCCGCCTATGCTCGCGCTCAGCGGAGAGGGGCAACGAGCGGCGTCGCTCCGCTGTCAGCGAAAAGTGGGGTAACGAGGTTAGAGTCAATGAAATAGACATTAATTTCGACACATGGACCTGAAGTAAAGAGATAGACCTCGCTGTGGCCGCAGTTGTACAGGTAAGTGACGGTAAAATACCTCTACATGTCAGACTGTGGGAAGGTGAGATTCATATCAGGCTTGAGGCTAGTGGGCGTTATGTGGTGAAATGGCGACTTAAACCGAAACCAATGAGACAAGACACAAAAACAGTAATATCTTGACTGTGTATTTAGTGATTAAATACTTCAACGGTATCGTCGTCGGGTTGTGTTTTGAAGGCTTTAATTTGAAGTAAAATAAAACTTGTTGTCAAACTTCAGTCTGCGTTTCACTGCGACAGGGAAGTGGGGGGGATTGGGGAGGCGAAGCTGCCAAACAAGTGGCGCACAAATATGCGAGTCGTTTTTTAACTTGGCAGGAGACCAGTTAGTTTTTGTACGTCTCTGCTACTCACGCATTCAGTTAAATAACCTTACTAAATGTGTGTTCACTTCCCCACAAACAGTAATTTGTGGCAGAGGACTTTCTGACCGCCTTAAATGACCCCGTTTACTGACGCAATATCATGAAAAGCAATTTGCCATCAATCTCAAATTCCTTACATCTCGGTTTAGGGGTAAAGTAAGATTTGCTTTTTGACAAACAATAAAAGACGATGGCTTTAACTTTTTTCCATATAAGAAATTAATTTAAAAAAGTTTCTTGCTTACCTGTAGCCTTCGTTGAAAATAGTTTCGTTTTATGATGCGTGTAGTTTAAAGCCACCTCTGAAACTGCAGACCCCTCCAGAATAAAGGTTATTCAAATGAATCCGGACTCGCTGTCTGAGGGGATCCTGCTGCACGGGGTTGTGCACAACACACAGCTGTGATGCATTTGTGGTGAAACTGTTCCAAACCTCTGCTTAGGGGGTCTTTTGTAGTTTGGGTGCATTGACCCTTTTAAGGTAATCAGGTCAAAGGTCAGGACTTGTATATGGATGTTTGGAAACATGTCATGTTTTAAGTGTAAATAAGGCTCAAAAGTAGTATAAACACTTACGAAGCACATACTAGTGCTTCAGTGAATAAATCCTTAAAACTAAGGTTATACTATACTATAATTCCTTCCTCCAGTTGCTCTGTGAGGCTGTAAACTCATTGAAACATTGAGAGAATACTTTGCTGTTCTTGGATCCTTGCCACTAGTGGGCCAAATCATTTAAAATATGGCCGGAGTAAAGGCCACGTTGGTATTCAAGTTAGAAGAGTTCCTCTTGTGGACTTTACATTTTAGGACAGCTCACACTCGGCTCTACATAGAAAGAGTTGGTTCAGCTTTTATCAGATATAAAGCTATAGTATGGGCTAACAATAGAGCCCAGCAGTTAATCTGTGCCCTGGGGTCCCCTAATTGGATTATCTGTGTATTTATTTATTCTGTTTTTAACTGCAGTGCAAACTCCGACCTGTTGGTGGTGCTAAATGAAAGGTGCATCGTGGGTCCATGCTTGTTTATTCTACGTTTGGTGGCGGTCGATTCAGAATTTGTAAAGATATTTCACCGAACGGCTGAATGGCTGACTGACATCACTGCCGTGTTGAGTAAATGCTTTTAAAATAAATCATGCTAACCCTCAGTTTAAAAAACGGATTCTAATATAACTCACATACAGATTGTTTTCTTGCAGGTGGCCTTAGATGGATTGAATCAATGGAGGGAGGCGTGCACAGAGGAAGATGGAATAGAAAAGCCACTGCTGGCACAATGTTGCTCCTTATGGTGAGAAACACTTCTGCTTCACTAAATACTTTTGAAATTGCATGAATACATGAAAAACCTTGTGATGGACAGTAAAGCTTTTGTTTGTACATTTATTTTATATTCGATGTTGCAGTGCATGATCATCCCCACTTTGACATCGTTACAATCGTCAAAGGAGAAGTGTCCACTTGGGGACTTTCTCACTGATGAGAACATTTGTTGCAACAAATGCCCGCAAGGTAGTGTATGACCTCCTGCACACCACCCGTTATTCACAGCAGCATGCTGCATTATTGGAAATATCACACGGGCAGACTTTTTCTTCTGCTATTAGATCCATTTTGCAAAGTATTAACTGTGTTTTTATGTGGTGTTCATGTCTTCCAGGTTTTAAGCTTGTAGAAAAGTGTCATGCTGTGGGTCAGAGAAGTAATTGCACACATTGTCCTGAAGGACAATACACAGACCAGATGAACTTCTTCCCCAACTGCAGACGTTGCAGGAGCTGCAAATGTAGAGTGACATTAACTCGTTTTCTGAATCAGTTTCACCTTTTTGACATGCTAACGATGTATCCGGTTATTTTTGCTTTGTTCACTTTTTCTATCTTTTCAACTTCGCAGTTTCAAGGCACGAAGAAGTGGATTCACTATGTCAAAGTTCCCAAAACACTATTTGTAGATGTGTGGTCGGTTACTTCAAATTTATCATAGACTCGGAAACATACGAGTGTCGCAAATGTTCACAGTGTAGACCCGATGAAAAGTTAATACATTCATGTAAGTAAGATCTGCCAATGTAATACATTATACCAATTCTCAGTTGTGTCTATGTACAAGCTTTTTATTTACTGATTCTGTGGCTCATCCAGTTTTTTTTCTTGTTGTGCACAGGTACACGGGAGACAAACACCGTGTGTGAATGTACAGAGAACTACTACAAAGTCAACGGCAAATGTGAACTCTGCAAGAAGTGAGTGTACTGATGTGTGTGAGCCTTGTTCCCATCCTGCTTATTGGGACGTTTCTGTTTAGTTGTATTGGTGGAAGTTGTTAATGGGGAAGTTGGTTTGTTGAATTGAAACTTGCAGCACATGTCCGACTCTGTGTCATACAAGGCTTGGAGTTACATTTGGCCCTGTTAGACCAAAACAAAAAGGTAATTATTAGTTACATATACGGAGCAGCCAATCAACTCTTACAACAGAGTTGTAAGACAACTTAGCCATTAGTAGTGTTTGTGACAGATGCTGCATTTTTTAAATAAGTATGAATTTCCTGTGTGAAACCATATTAAAAGTGTTATACAGTTTGAAGTAGGTTGCTGGTGTTAAAAAAGTGCATCTGCCTTTGTGTTGATCACTTCCTCTAAAAATGTGCTACTTCCTCCTCAGTGTTGTGAAACATGTTCTCTGTTGTCCACAGTTGTACCACCGAGTGCAAACATCACTGTTTACCACGTTCTACTGTCAGTACAAAAGGTGAGCAACACAGATATGATGGTCAATGTCAGCTTTGATATGAAAGAGGTGGAGTTTTCCAGAATAACAGTATGTTTGCTGTAGGAATACAGTCAACTTCAGTCTACTTATCCATAGATTCTGCTCTTCTTGACTGCACTGAAACATAATGTTAGAAAGCGTTCAATTTCTCCTGTTATTCTGTGGTTTCAACATGATGTGTATGATGAAATACATCTGCACTGTAGTGGCCTAGGCAACCAGGTAACATGAAGGGTCAAATCTAAATGCTTGTCCGATGCCTTAAACTAAAATCATAAATGAGGAAATCTGCAGGTCTAAAGTCTTAAAAATAATAAATTCCCTTATTTAAAAAAAAGCCATAGATGGTATTAAAGTCTTCAATTTAATTCAAAATTCTTTATTATTTTCATATCCGATATTGGACATAGGCGGAGATTTGGGTTTGGGACATGTCCCTACTAATGTTAAAGTGCTGCTACATTGTCCCTACCAATATTTTTTTTAACAATCTCAAACAATCTTAAGATTTTATCTCCACACAGTGTTACCAGTAAAACTCTTATAAGAGTGGATTGTGGATTGTGTGCTTTGAGAGCGAGATGTGGGGGGTATCTGATCTGATGATCTGGCAACCCGCTGCGTTACACATAGCTGCAGCCCTGACCGTAATAGAGTCTGAGTGGTGATGAACGAACAGCGGATGGAAGCAGTTTAGCGTTATAGTTTAAATGCTTCAAACAGTGCAGAATCAAAAATAAAACGCCTCTACGTGATACCGTTGCTTAGCATGAAACAGGCGTAGAAAAAGAGTGTTGGTCAGAAATGTTGTAACTGCAGTTAGTAGTTTAGACCGTCTGAAAACATGATTGCATTTCTAACGCGTATCTTTTTCCCTTCCCCCTTCGGATCCTTATGAAGCTCCCAAGGCTGAAAACCCATATCTTGTTAACATAATTGCTGGAACTGCGGGTGTGGCTCTGGTTTCGGTGTTGCTGGTGATCATCATCACCTACACAGCCACAAAAAGGTCTACCAAGAAGAAGTTTATGAAATTGTCCTCCCAGACATCTCACACCTCCACAGACCCATGCGAGGTACACTGATCTAACTGTCTATGGTTACTTTTCTCTGCTGGATGTACGTCTACGGTAAATAAAATCTGATCTGGCTTTGTCTCATAACAGGTCCTGATCCACACGGAGGAACCCGTAACCAACACCAGCGTCAAGGCTACAGCGGAAAGTCCTGTGAGTGAGCCGGAGCAGCTGTCCAAGCTGCCTGACTGTGTCCCCTTGGAAATCAAGAGTGAGTGTACACTGCAATGTTCCAGTGAGTTTTGACTGAAACATTCAGATGATTGTTCTAACTCTTATCTCTTGCCCTCAACCCCCCTCCACCCCGTCTCCTCAGTCCCGGACCTGATCTACACGTTGCTGGATCTGGTTCCTGTGCTGCAGGTGAAGCGGCTGGTGCGTTCTCTCGGTGTGAACGATACAGAGATCGAACAAGCGGAGCTGGACTATCGATCCTGCCGCGAGGCCCACTACCAGATGCTGAGGATGTGGGCCGAGAGAGGGTCACGCGCAGGTGGAGGAGGACGAGGTGGAATGCTGCACCAGCCCTTGTTGCAGGAGTTGATGGACGAACTGAGAAATATGCACCTGGGACGGGCAGCCGAGGAGCTGGAGACAAAGTACAGCATTCAGTAATTCTGCAACACGTGCCAAGTGGAACAAATAGCTTCTGAAGCCAAGTATTGATCTTTTTAGAGACTCACTCATGGACAACCTCGGAGCATTAAAAAAAAAAAAACACACGGTGCTATCACCAAAGCAGTTTTTATTGCAGCCACCAGCATCACTGAGCACTCTACCTCTCCATGGCAGGGTCAAACTACTTAGAGCAACTGATGAACTGCAATGGTTCTGAGAGGGACTTTGCACTCATAAATTCAGCTTAAAATGTGGAAATAATGTTCATTTGCTTAGTTAGAAGATTGTTACCACTGTCTTAGCTTAGCATAAAGGAAATGAAATCCACTTACCAGCACCCTCAAAGCTCACTAATTAACATGTTATATCCCATTTGTGTAAACTGAACAAAAGTGTAATAGCCTCAGTTTGTAGTTTTACAAGGAGGTTCATGCTGTGACGATTTCTTTCTTTCTTTCTCTGGGAGCAGTGAGCTATAGAGGTGCAGCTAGGTGCAAACCTTTTATTATACAACATACATTCATGATTTTTAACGTATTGTATTCACGTCGCTTTGTATTGAATGTCACTGTTTCATTCATTGTATTTACTCTACAAATCTTTCTGTTATTGGCTATACTCAGTATATTGCAAATAGTTTTGTTGGGGGGGGGGGTTTGCAGATCAAATGCTTATCATTCATCCAGAACGTTAATAGGTATTGTTTTAAATGTGTTGTGTTATAGTGTTGAAAAAGTTATAGAAGTTCTTTTATATTATACTTTTATGGGAACAAGAACAAAGGTGGGGAAGTTTGTAGTTCCCACTTAATGTAGACCAGACCCCTGCCACTTTTCACAACCCATTACCATTCTTTTAAGTCCCATCATAGAAGCATTATTCACAACAGTTAAAGAAAACAGGACACGCCCTGTCTCAGTATGCTTCAGCCAAGCAACTTTTATAATACCAGTCTTGGCCTGCAGATTCAGATATGAATCACGTGTCATTCCAAAGCACTTTTACACTGTATGAAAAAGTATGAAACTTTATTAAACAGAACCATTTAATGATGCTGAGAATATAAAAGATCTTATGTTCATGTTTGAACTGTAAATAAATGTGTCCTGTATCGTAGTTTTTGGTGTATCTGAATTGTTACATCCGTTTGTCTGAAGGGGTTAAGTTCAAATGTGAAAAATATGTATTGACCTTCAGGCACGTTGCCAGTCTACATTCCAGCTTGAAGCTTGAATGTTTAATCACATCATCTTTCCTCTAATATGTCTTTTAATCGTATACATTCATCCCTTCCCTTTCCTGTAACTCGCTTCTTCTTACCTGTCAGCACTGCAACACCAGATTTTCATAGTGGATATCACAAGTTCAGTCTCTGATTCTGTTAAGTAATGGGCAAAACCAGCTTCTGTTTTTGTCGGGAAAAAAAACTACCTCTCTTTGCCTCTTGAAATGGTTTCCTCCTGTTTGCTTAGCGTGATCAATAACCCTTATTGGCATCTGGGTCAACCACCAGGGTGGTGGTGATCTAAGCATTTTTAACTGCGACACATTAACCAGAACTGAGCACTGATTTGTTGGCTTCAGAATCCAGTTGTTCCCGTCGGGCCAGTTGCAGAAGGCAGGGGTGCAGGTGAAAGGAAGAGAGGGAGGGACCGATAAAGGCAGAGAGAAAGAGGAGGAGAAAGCTAACAGAAAGTCAGAAATGACTGAGTGAAACAAAATGGATCCAACCAAGCCCAGGTAAAGTCTATCATTTTATCTGTTAAAAGGCATAGGTGGTAGTGCAAGAAGGTGAGCGTGTTCGGACCTTCAGAGGAACATTTTACTCTGTAGCTTCACTACAGTTTATCAGACCTGTCCTGTGGCATTTGTTTTGTTGCTTTACTTCATAGGTTATAAAACGATCTCACTTTATTGACCCTTTGTCAGTCTTTGAATGGGTTTAAGTGTTATATAACTAAAGCTAAATATAATGTAATTTCAGACATCTTAAGTGAGTTAGTGTGTGAATACAGACAGCAATTGTAAACAGCTGTGACACCGTGATGAAAGCACTTGCGTCAACCCTTTGATGTTTGACAGTGTAGCATGAGCAGATTAGTGCAGCGTACCTGTCTGCAGTCTGTTTGCTCACTTGAGTTGGTTTGCTTTCAGAACAACTTCTATAAACTGTATAACTTTGATTATGAACGCCAGTAACAGCAGTAAGCCCGTGCTGCACTAAGAGCATGTAGCTTAATCCAACAACAGTGACAGAGCAGTTTGTAAAACATGGCTACATCAGTGAATGGTGACGCATTCTTCACTGGAAATTAAATCTGCAGCCGGATGTTCTGTAAGTTGTGATGATGTTGGATCTGTGGGGACTAATGTCACACGAGTCCTGGAGATACACTGTCACGATCCACTCGACTGTGTGTCCTGTTCAATCAGTCACTGTCTGTAAGATGCAGCAGTATTGATCTGTGCTTGTGCGACAGCCCAACTGACTCCTTGTATCCTTGTGTCTTTAGAGAGTATAGTTTACCTTTTACTATTACAGCATCCAAGAGGACAGAAATCTTTATAAAATATTCCCAAGACTCACTTATATTTCTTCACTTTTCTTGACAGCCTTTTTTGTTGGTGTTATTTCTGTTTTTCTATGTTGTTGTTAATATCCTGCTTGTTTGATATTGAATGATTCTACTGAAAAGTTCTACATAAATACATCTACTTAACTCATTTACTAAATGATATCTTAAACTAAGTGGCTCCTAAAACTGGTGACATGCAGACATGCTTTATTTTGAGGGCCAGAAGCCAATAAAGTTTAAAGATGAACTAAACCCACTGTTTATAATAACTCAACCTTTTCTTTTCTGTTGCTGTCTGTTTGTTTACCTAGCTTTTATAGAACTTTAGTCCTGAAAAGAAAGTCTAAGTAAACCCTTTAAAATTATAACAAAGCACCCAATGTTCCTCCATTCTGTCTTCCACTCTCAGTGCCTCTTTTCTAAAATCTTTTCTTGAAGCCAACTATTCTGCTGCGTGGCCTCACCCTTTGTTTTGGTAATGAGTAACCCTGTGTGTTTATCCACAGCCTTTCCTCTAATGCACTGCATGTAAACAACGGTGGGGGAAATGAATTACTGATGGAAGAGGCGTTGTTGCCGTGGCGAGACGGTGGGGACTGGGAGAGGCAGAGGGACATGGAGACCCGAGAGCCAGACGCTGTTGATGGGACGACAGCAGCTGCAGAGACAAACCATCACCACAGGGGGTCAGCAGAAAAACACAAGTTCAATACGATTGGCTATCAGGCAAGTGAAATGGGACAGGAATGTGAGGGTGGTGGCAGCCTGCTGTACTGACACTACCAGCGGTGGAATGTAATTAAGTACATTTACACAAGTGCTGTACTTGATTACAGTTATGAGCTACTTGTACTTTACTTGAGTATTTCCATTTTATGCTATTTTATACTTTTACTCCACTACTTTCATCTGACATCTGTAGTAATAGTTATTTTGCAGATAATTTTTAAGGCAAAAAATATGACCATCTTCTAAAACTGATGCATTGTTCTGTAAAAACAAATATGCCTCTTATCAATTAATTCTAGTCTGGAATCAAGTCCTTAAAAAAAAAAATTCCGCCAGTGTTTAACATTGTTTTAAAATCAACTTTCTAATCAACCTTTTAATAATTTTGGTGCTGCAAAAGCACTGTAATCTCTCTTGTTTCAAGATGCAGACACTGATTAATAAAACATAGTTTAAACAAGTTGTTTTCAATTAAAAACAGGTTGAAATATTCACACTGCACTGCAAAATAAAGTTTTCGGACTCTATTATAGAAATCAATGTCTTCATAAGATTGAACTACAACAATGTAGTAGTATAAATCCTATAATATATATGACACTATGGAAGGGGTCATTTTGCATAACAGGTACATTTTGCTGATATCATACATGAAATGCACAACCTGAAAATAAAATGCCTGATGGTATTTTTCCTCTCCAGAGGCGGACCAAGCAGAAGGTCGTGACTGACTTTGCAACCGTGTCTAAGGGAGCATCTGCAGGAGCCAAACCCAGAGCTGCACTGAGACAGGTCCTGTTCAGCCAGGGTGTGTCTGAGAAGAACTCAGCCTCTGAGGTATTGTGTTGTCTCCTGCTCATCACACTAAACGCTGACTCGCTTAGAAACAGACACAGACTTGCTCTAACCGTGTAACCACAGTCAAACAACGGAACAAAAAAACTGCAGCACTGCCTTTTCTGCTTTGTTGACATACTTTTAAATGTAACGTATGACCGCATGAACGACAAAGTATTCAACTGTCGACGATCACTTCCAAGGAATCACTGATTCAATGTAACATCAGATTTTCCACCTCTGTGTTTGTCTTACATTTGTCCTTCCTGTCTTTAACAACCCCTCAGGAGCGAGGTCAGCTGGATGTGTTGAAGCAGGATCTGGGGGCCTTCGCTGTGCCAGTCGGCCTGAAGTGGAGGTGGAAGGAGGACAGTCAGGGAACGACACTGGAGAAGAACTGGACCGATATAGTGCACTCTCACTCAGTACGGCCCCATATAACTCTTTTGTATTTTCTTTACTGTCAACAAATCTCATGAAAAGACAGAAACCAACAAAGAATTGATCTGACTAAAGCCTTATTCCTTTGTGCCACAGAGCTCCATTGTCGTCCAAAGCTGTAGAAACCAGCATAATGAGTCACACTGTTGCATTTGGTAACATGTTCCTTCATTACCATGAACGTGGACACTGTAGTTTATTTTGAGTCAATCCAAAATGCACCATCCTGCTGCTGTAAATACTCACTAGGGCCCGAAATCTGCGTCTGAAAAAAGTCTCCAACAAATGCACTATTTACTAATGTTTGCTTATAACCTGTGCCAAGCTTTTTTTTAGGAAGTTATTCTGCATTTTTTAAAAGGGAGTTCCTTTGTCGTGACCATTTTTTGGAGGTCTATTATATCTAACTATGTCTATTGTATGTGATTGGTTAACAATGACAAAAATATAGACTCTCACCAAATCCTTTAAATGTGTAATTACTGTAAAATTACCTGCTGAGTATGTACATTTTACACATTCTTGAAGAATCTTTAATTATTGTCTCCTTCCCCTCCTCATTCCTCTCTTTCTGTTCTGTCTTGTTTTAATGATTAGACTATGGCTAAGATGCAGAGACACCAACAGGAGGCGCTGTGGGAGTTTGTCCATACTGAGCTCGCCTACATCAACAAGCTAATTATCATCAAAGATGTAATATGTCATTCTATATCTGCGGTCACAGTCTCATTTAAATACAGTATTTCTTTTCATATATGTCAGAGCTGAAGATGTTTAACAAGCTGTGTCTGCTTCTCACAGCTGGTTATTGCAGCTCTTGTCAACCTGCACCAGCATGGATTTCTCCTGGAGGTCAGTTCTGCAGTGCACGTAGCCTCATCTACACTGGAAACACCCAAACCTGCTGCACAACACGCTCAATCTACAGGCCTATTTTCCACTGTTCTGCATACCACTGACATTCATTGATTGACACAACAAGAACATCCGCTCAGGCTGATACAGAATACAACATACAAGTGGAAAATGTAGCACAACAGCAGGTTTCCATTGAGAAGACGGAAAATGAGCAGAGCAAAAAGCAGGGGAGTTAAACTTTAACACTATGATTTTTATTTTGTTTTGACTTCCTTCTGTGACAGGTGACCCCTGAGCTGCTTTTCTCTAACCTTCCCTCCATCCTGATCGCACACCAGTTGTTCTGGCAGGAGGTGATTTATCCCATGTTACAAGAAGTCAGGAGGACAGGCAAGCCCTTTGACCCCATGAGGTTGGAGGCTGGATGCCTGCAGGTATGCTCTCACTGTCTGCAAGATACATTACAAAGACATTCAGAGGTGTGTTTCTGCCTATCAGTGTTGGAGAGTAATGCATTTACTCAAGTAATTTACTTACACACAATATTATGTTGAGGTATTTCCATTTTATGCTACTATACTATTGTGCGTTTTACTCCACAACATTTATCTGACAGCTAAAAGTACCAGTTACTCTGCAGATTAAGATTTTCAAGAACCTATTTGTGCATGTACATTAAAATGGATCACTTATGGAGTAATACGCATATACAATTGTTACAAAATAGCTTCAGCAAAAACAGCTACAACACTAAAATGCTGCGTACAAGTTAAAGAATCAGAAATTAAGTCCAGGGAGGTGTGAGATGTCTTAAGTTCTCAGAAGTGTGTTATCTTTCTTTTATATTTATCTTTGTAGATCTCAACGCTGGGTATTTTGTTTTGTCAGTCATATCTTAGTTAACATTTCATGCAGTTTTCTCAATAAGGGTGTATCCATCTTCCTCCATTCAAGTTCCTCCAGCTTACTCAGGTACATCAACTCAAACAAACCTACAAATATTTTGGGTTTGAAACACTTTTGGGATGTAATAGATTTAGAGTCAGCTGGGAACAACTAAAAGTACATGAAAGAGATTTGTGTCTTTGTTCCTATAGAACCTCCAATAGTCAAGCTGATTTTCTCCACCAGTTTGACAATGCAATCTTCATCCTTGTAAAAACCGTCAGCCTACATGACCCACAATGCAACTTGTTTATGCTAGTATCGCTTGAGTCCATTCATCAGACTTCGCTCAGCTCCCTCTGGAGCCACAAAATAACTTTTACTTATAATGTTGCTTTGGGCAAAGCCCTCTGCTGAATAAATAAATGAAGAGTTCATTCGCAAAAACAGATATCTCCATTTTTATAAAAAATGTTTGTGCACTCTAGGGAATATCACTCAAACTCTTGAAATGTAAATGTAATTGAGGTTTTTCACATTGTCATTAAGGTTTTTTTTTTCTTTTTGTCCCCAGTTCCATGAGCGCTTCTTTTCCTATCAGCATTACTGCTGTGAGGAAGAAAACAACCTTGAGTTCACGCGCAGGCAGATGGAGAGCAACCCACATTTCCACTTATACGTCCAGGTACAGTAAGCAGCTGACATCCATAGGCACATCAAGCACAGTCGTGAACACAAACACTCGGGCATCTGATCAAAGCTCGCACACAAGTATCCCCCACACAAACCCCATTATTACCGCTGAGTGTGCCCAAATGGAATTCAATGTCATGACTAACTGTTCTGATATTAATGGTGGTACTTTGTGGTTTGTGATGTTTTCATAACCTTGTGGGTGTGCTGTTATAAGCGCTTCCTGATGGGCAGCCACACGTCATACCAACGTCTTCACCAAATGATTCAGACTTAAGAGTGGTTCAAAAGATTTATTGTACACAAAACTGATTACAGGGCTTTTATGGGAATAGTGACTGCAAGTACAAGACAAGCGTGTCCTGCTGCACTCAGACAGTTACGCAAAGCCTGGAGGACAAATAGCAGGAATTTCAACGGCATTTTGATAGAAACTTGGCTCTCTACAATTAACAACGCAGTCTTATATGTATAAAACCAGGTATCACTACTGTATGGTTTACTGTGTGTTTATCCAATGCTTTCTTTTTCACTTATGTTATACCATCACACTTGTCAACCTGAGTGGGAGGTGATATTTGTTTGCTCAGAAACACATTAAAGCTTTTACCAAGAAATGGTACATGGTGGGCGTAAAAGGGTCTGCTCATCTAAATGAAACAAAACAAACACAACTGACTTAGCCCCTGTGGTAGGTGTTTTAGTAGATATTGATTTATTTGTCAAGGCTTTGAGATATCAGTCTTCTGCCGCTGCTCCCGTGGAGGTTAATGAATGAATAATACCAATCAGGTTAATCCATGGACCTCCCTGTGAACAATTTTCATTGGGAACTATTATCAAAAATAACTGCAGCATTGTTTATGGAAAGATTGATTTAAGTTTTGTTCATTTACCGCTGCTTTGAGAAGCACAAACTAAATAGATTTCAAAACATTAAAAAAATTAACATTTACTGTAGAATGCTGTTGGGCACTACTTTGGGTAAAAAGCCTGTTTAAAAATATTTCATTCATGGTTTAAAGCCACCATGTAATAAAAACAGTTTCAATCAAAAGCGCTGACTTGAGCCAATGTTCTTGGTGTTTTTGTCTGTTCCAGTGGGTGGAGACTCACCCTCAGTGTGACCGGATGCGGCTCGGGGACATGCAGGCCAAACCCCATCAAAGGATCACAAAGTATCCTCTGCTGCTCAAAGCTGTGCTGAAAACCACCCAGGATCCTCATGTGCAGCACACACTCAGAGGCATGGTGAGAAACCTTTAAATCATAAAGGGCAATGCCATAGCCCTCACAGGCAGGCAGAAATCTTATTTTCCATCATCTCCAACAGCTTGCTTGTATTTTCCAATACTGTATATAGCATGTAGATATAGATGTAAACCCATTTCAAGGGATATCTGAAATTAAAAGCAATAGTATCTGTAGATATTTACGTAGGCAGAGGCTTATGTGATTTGTGGTAAAAGGGATTTAATGCTAAAGTTTCTGACTTCTACTTTGATTTGGTGATTTCTTCACAGTATTGAGAACATTTTGAGGAGATAATTCAGAAGTTGACAAGATCTGTGTCATCTGTTACAGGGGCTGCAACTCCTTTGATATAAATTAACGTAGAGCATAGATTTTACAAACCCAGCTTTGTCCTGGATAAAATGTTCTCAAGCCTTCTTGCTAAAAGTTTTGTAAATATTTTCTTATCTGAATGAAAGGGGTGAAATGTGAACCTTTAAATCACTGAACACTAACTATCTTCTTCTTGCTCCTTTCCAGTTGTCCAGTGTAAACAGTTTTCTGGAGAGCATCAATGACTACTTGAAGCTAAAAGACGAGAAGCTCGCTCTCACCATCTCTGCTCAGAGGGTGGAGGGATATGAGGTGGAAGGAATAAATGATGAAATTGACAAGGTAAAATATGATGTTTTTCTTAACAGGCTGTACATTTTGTCTGTCACAAAGACATTCTTGTGAATTTACTGGAACCTTGTGGCCTAGACTTTCACTATAGCTAGAGATAATAATGCACTAAGAGATGGATTGAAAAGATCCCCACCTTTTCTACAATAGGAGCAAAACATCCAGACTGAAACAGTCGTTTTGCATCTCTTGTTGTTATGTTGTGTCTGTAGTTGTTTGATTGAACAAGAAATAACAGTGACTCGATACAGCGGCTCTGGACGGAACATTAGAGATTTAGAGCCAAAATAAACTGATATTTACTCCAATGTGTTGTGCTACTGATGATTACTCATGATGAATTTCCTTGACAGCATGTCCGAGTGATCTGCCAGTTTGACCTAACATGCCCCATCAGGGGAGTAGGTCCTGAAGTTGTACGTACGCTGCTGCTGGAGGACAACTTGAAGATTCGGGGGAGAAAAGACAGCAAGGTGAGCAGAGCCAGTGCTGTCATTACTGTATATTTAAATCTATCTCTTCAGAACAACGTTGTCATTACTTTTTTTGTCTTTCTCGTGTTTCCTTGCCCACTATATGATGCAGCTGGAGGTGGTGGCTCTACTTTTCTCAGATGTGCTTCTAATGACCAAAGTCCCGAAGAAAGGAGAGCGGCTGAAGGTAGTTCGGCCTCCTCTGGCCCTCGACCGAACCTATTGCATACCACTGAAAGATGGCTGTGAGTAACACTTTCTTATGGACAAGACACAAGACAGTAGATATATTATAGATGCCATAATGATTCCTCTTGTTCTCTCAGGTTCATTTGTTCTTGTGGAAGTAGGTGAGCTTCAGAGTGCTATGAACGTCTACATATTTGCAGCCAGCACCTCATATAGCTGCTCCACATGGGTCTCCACCATCCACCAGGCAAAGGTAAAAACATTTCTAACCAAATCTTTTGAATTGATAGTAGTATGATTTAGCTTGTTGCCATGCTAGCAGCGTGGGATGGAAATACCACTTGGTCCAGACTGAGGTATGTCAGCAATTATTTCCTCTAGCGCCACCAGCAAATCAAAGTTTTCTGTTATTCAGTGAACTATCTTGACCTCGGCATATGTGGCTCAGGAGGTAGATCGGGTTGTCCATTAATCAATACATGGTTCAATACCCACCTCCTCCTGTTCACATGTTTAAAAGTGTCCTTGGGCAAGACACGTAAGACACTATTAGATTGATTGCCATGAGATTTGGTACACACATCCATGTCCCCCTCTTGATGGATTGCAGTCTCTTTGGTGGATCCCTCACTTTTCCTTTAGTGCCTGCATCAGGTCAACATTTCAATTTGTCCAAACTTGTAATATTCCCATCAGCCTCTGCTGTACAATGTGTTCAGTGCTAATAAGCAAATGTTAGCATGCTAACACATTTAAGTGGTGAACATGCTAAAGATTATATCTACTTTCCAACATTGTCATTGTTCACTCTAAGCAGTTCAGCATATTTGATGAAATTGATGATTCTTGCAATTATGGGATTGTATAACATTAGCATTTAGATCAAAGCACCAATGTGTCTAAGCACAGTCCCACAAGTAACCTACAGCCTAGTATGACTGTAGACTCTTAGTCTTGTTATATGAAACAGAATTACAAGTGACATATTCATTCATTGTTGAATGCTTAATTTATTTTATCTCTGTGTTACATTGACAGGAAACACTGAGGAACCTGAGGAAGACAGAGAGCGACAGACAACTAGAAAACTGGAGAATCCAGCAGCTGGAGGCCAAACCTGTTACAGAAGTCAGTATGGACGACTTGGAAACAGAAGAACAACCTCTTACGCAATCAAGAAGAGAGACTTTTGTGAATGAACTCACTACGGAACATGTAATCCACCAATCAATAAATGGGATGTTGGAGTCTGAAGAAGGAGAGGAACAGCACCAGCCTCCAGGAGATGTAGCCACGGACAATACTGTTGTATCTTTTGTGCACTCCCAGCCCAAAGACAATAGACACCGTAAATTAATGCGTAAGGGCACTGTTGGTCGGAAACAAGGAGTCAAAGGAAATGAATGGATAGAAATGGGAGTGAGAGGAGAACACAATTGTAAGCACACAGAAGAAGAAGAAGAAGAAGAAAAAATGGTTGAATCTATCATGACAAACAAGCGCTGGGTGGCCTGGAACCACAGGGTGCAATCTGCCCCTAATCTGGGTCATTTCAATCACAGTATTGCAGCTGATCCATTAAGATACAACACAACTGGACCACAGGCATATCCAGAGGTTGACTACCCAACAGACGAAGATAATACTTCACAACCACCTTACCAATTAACAATATCAAGGAAGGCACCTGAGATTTTAAAACTACCAGGAGAAGGCGCAATATTACCAAAGAGAGACTTAGATTCACAGTTTGGAGACATCTCCATGTCTCCAGAGGCTTGGCATTTCTCCAAAGATTTGAAGTCACCCGGGTTACGGAGGAGGAGGCCAGTCAGCACCAATCACAGCCCCTCTACTCCGATGTCGAGACAGTTCTTCCAGGGCTCAGGACAGGATTGGTCTGCATCAGACAACTACTCTTTCTCCAACTCTGACTACAACCTAAATATCAAGAGAAACTCTGACCCTTCTGGCCAAAGCTCAGATTCACACCGGGTGCTAAAGTTGGGCTGCCTGAAGCAGAACCAAGGGATGTTTTGGAACTTGCATAATAGAGTCTCTCCAGACCCCCAAACATTGTCTGAATCTGAGCTGCCTGATCTTAACCTCTATGACAAAAGGCCCAAAATGAAAACCCAGAGGAGTGCCTCCATTCCTAACATCATTATTGAAGGAGGCCATAGATATCGTCTGCACTCCAGTAGTCTGTACACATTACCCCAAACAGAGGAGAAACAATTCCCCACCTCAGGATATCATCCAAACGGACACCCGTCTCCTCTGAAGGGTCTTTTGGAAAGAGCCAAAGACAGAGGGAGGGACAGAGATGGATTTAAAAGAGACAGAAATGTGAAAATGTCCAATGTGAGATCAAGGTATCCTCCTACTTCCCCCTCGTTTTCCACCACACCATCACCATCCCCCAGTGATGGAGACCGAGACACAGAGGGGGAGGAGGAGGTGGAGCTAATGAGGCACAGAGCTCTCACAGTGAGTAAAGGATGGAAGGAGCAGCTGGTGGACGGAGATGAAGATGAGAAGAGGGACAGGTTAGCATGACAGTGTCCTTTACTTTCACATGTTATTCATTGTTTGACTAATTAACCTGTTGTCTATGGTTGATATCTTTGATTATGATAGATAGAATCTTCCTAATTAGAGTTTGACTTTAGCAGTTTCAATCTTTGCACCTCAGAACAGGCACATATCTGGATAATGTAGAGCATGCAGAGCCCTGAAAGCCACAGTTTTGCATATAAAACATAACATTTTCCAATGGCCCCAGTTTTAGAAACACACAGAAAAATTATTATTATTATTATTATTAATATTATTATTATTATTATTAATAAGATTTTATCAGTCTCAATCGTTGTGCCTCAGAACAGACATAGCTGGACTAACAAGAGGAAGAGCTCTTTTGTATTATTGCTGATTCAGCTGTGAAAGCGTGCACACTGCACCTTCTGGGTACTTTAAAACACAATGTGAAAAGTTGGCAAAACAGACAAAATATATTTGTTGATTAATATTCTGATAATAATAATCTTATGTATTTTGTACTGCTCTAAAGAGAAGTGACAATTAAGTTCCCCTTAATTGGGGAATGTATTTTATAACTGTCAAATCTTTACTATTGAAATGAGTTTTCAGTGTTGAGTAGGCTGGTAATGGACAGAGTGTTCTGTGGGAATGGAAACTTAAAATGATCGTGTTTTTTATCTTTCTAACCACAAACCACTGTGTGTATCCTTGAGTCCTCATTAATATGTTTACATTAATATGTATCTCTTAAATTATTTTTTTCACACCAGATCTTGTTGGATCTCATTCTCAGCTTTAAACTTTTAATAAACAGCCTATTTAATTTTTAATAAACTTTCTAATAATTTAATGACTTGCACTATACAATAGATTTATCAGAGCATTATTAAAGCTCAGTCAGTATACTTTTTGGCTTTTTAAACAGCATTTGGTCCATGCAGTTATAATAATAAAAGGACACGCGTTATCCAACTTGAGGCAGCTTTTGAAAGAAGCGTGAACCTGAACACATACAGTATTCAGTAGTAAGGAAAGTATTTGCGCAGTAAATAAATGATCTGTTTTGACCGTCTGTTTCCATGTCTGTCTTTAGTGTTGTCTTCAATGACGGAGTGAATGTGGACTGGTCAGGCTGGTGCTTTGATGATGATGAAGTCATGGATCATTTACAGCCTGGAGCCGAGGGGCTTCTGGAGGGCATCAACCGATCTTTGGCCTTTTGGGATCTCAACAGACATCCAGAGCAAGAAGACGGGGAGTGTAGTCAGGTGTAGCTCTGAAGCTGCTCTACAGAGTCCACAAGACACTGAATGGATCCTAAACTAGACTGCCTGTCAACAACCTATTGTGCAAACTCAGAATTCTGTCCATGACTGTGAACTACAGAGGGAAAAATAAACAAGGACAGTAGGCTTTTTTTATGAAAAGCTGAAGCACACAAAGAGGAAAAGGACCATTACGAACGTCTTACCAGCAGTATAGTTTAGTTTGCCAGTGACACAAAGGTTTTCAACCTGAATTTAATTATGTAATTAATTAATGTAAAATACTGTCGTTTTTTCTTATAATAATACATACACATGTGGTCAGTGTTTTGTGTAAATATAATGATACATTATTTTTATAAATTACTGTATAAATTATTTTTTACCAGTAATCGTTTCTCCTTCTCACTCGAGAGTTTCAGATTTTAAATATCGTAATAAATAAAATAAAATATATTTCTGTTAAATTTATGTTTATTGAAAACATTGAAACATTTTATACTATATACATATATATATATATATATATATGGAAACAAATCATTACATACAGTAGAATAAAAACAGTTACAACTCAAATACAACATTTCAAATTCAACAACAGTTGTGCTACAACGTCTGCTCTGGAAATAATTGTATATACAAAACATGTGCAAACTAAAGTCTCCCAATGTATTGCAGGCACGAAGAAAATGGATCTCACTTCAGTTTAGCGCTGTGAGGTTTTTCCTGCAATGCCTTGTCTTAAATGTGTCTTTACTTCATCACTTGGTTCCTTTCTCTCTCCTCCCGCTCATTGGAGGTGGTGTGAATGATCGTCTCCAGTGCAGGGTACTGAAAGAGCCTTTTCCTCTGTGGAAAAAAAGATATGCAACATTTTTTAAACACGCAACACTGAGTTCACTTCAAGATCTAATGTATATTGATTTCAACAAGTAATTCATATTTTGTTATATGAGAAACCATTTAATGAGATTTCATTTATTTCATCATCTCAAAACAAAGACAGTGATCTCCCTCATTTCAAGATTTTGAATATATATTGATATATATATATATATATATTGATATATATATAAGTAAGACATTTGAAAACTGAAATAATCCCATTCAACTTTTCTTTTACATTTTGCTGGAAATCACCATTTTCCAGCAAAATGTAATTCAGGGTTAAATAAGTCTTTGTAACGACTGTAATTTTCACAGCGTTGTGAACTAAAGATATTTACCCTTTGGTGGTTCTTGTACATCTGAGCCAAAATCAGCAGCAGAACAATGAGGAGAAAGCTGAGACCGACTATGGCAGCGGTGTTTTGAGACAGACCTGACGATTTTTGCCCACTCAGACCACCTGCGGAGAAAGAATAAATAAAAACTGAAAGGTTTTGCATGGGCATCAATCTAGTATGTTGGGATATTGGTAGCACATTATCATACAGCATTAAAAGAAAAAACTCTAGAGAAGGGCTTACTCATCAGTTGAATGTGGTATGTTACGTTTCCCAAAATGCCCTCCTTCCCGTAGTAACGACATGTCCATTCGCTCCAGTTCTCAGACACCTTGCTTATACTTATAGTCTTCCCCTTCTGGATGGACCCAACTGACTGGGTGCCGTTGAGGTCATAGACCACATGAACCCAGTCATAGTCAATGACCTCGCTCGAGTCGGTCAGTTTGCATGTCAGTGTCACAGAGCCTTTTTTCTTTGTTGGGATGCTGCTTTCAACTGCGAAAAAAAGACAATGAAAAAATTATAATTTATTGTAGATGGGAGAAAAGGTGGATTTTTACTCAAGCTTAAACTGAATCCGCGAAGCTTACTTTTGGCAACGACAAGCTGCATACTTCGAGTCAACTGTTGTCCTTCGACAGTCCCAGAGCATCTGTACTTGCCCTCATCTTCAAACGCAACCTCTTTCAAACTGGCAGACATTTCCCAGGGGATCTCAGAGGACGACGAGGATGGAGAGAAAGAGGCAGGAAGGCGACCGGGAGAAGGTTTAAAAAGAAACCCTGGTTTCAGTTTCTCCCAGACTGGGTTAGAGGTGATTAAACCAGGGGAGAACACACAGGGAAGTGTGACTTCAGATCCCACAGCAGCATACACTTTAGTATTGTCTTCGAATGGTTGCATGATTCCTGTGAGAGAAAGGGAGTGAAAGAGCGTTTAAGAGCATCTCTCTTTAAAAAAGATGAACCAAACAGCTTAATCTCTTAAGCTAATCTTTTGCTCAGAATCGTACCTTTCACATTGAGAGTTGCCGAAGTCCGCCACTCTTTGCCGCTGTAGCCCACGGCACAGGTCCAGTTTCCTGTCAGTTTTGCAGTTGCCTTTTCCTTCATAACACTTTTAGCGGCATCTTTGTGGACAAACGGTCTGTTGTTCAACGTCCACTGCACAGTGGCTTTGTAAGGCCAAGGAGTTACGTTGCAGCTGATGGAAACGACGTTCCCCCATATGGGAACCAGCGGAGAGACAGACACTGCAAAGGATACAGGCGAGGATGAGATTGTTGACATTACAGATAATTTCTCAGACAGATGTACACGATGTACATGTGTGGAAATTAGGCCCCTTTGTTCATGGGTATGTTTGTGTAAAGTCTGTATTTTATGAAACCGCCATTTAAGTACAGACAGTCAAAACAAGGTTGTGTATAAGTTTCTTACCTTTAATGATTCTGAGCATGACACTGTTTTCAGTGACCTGGTCTCCATGTTCCACCCTGCAAGAGTACATTCCTCCATCCTCTTCTCTGACGTTGTTGATTTGCAGGCTGTAGTCGCCTTTTTCAAACTGGGAGTGGGGGCATTGCACGCGTTGGGTCCCTTTCCAGCTAGAACCCCAGTACTGCAGACCGCTCTTTTGTTTTCTCCAGACAGTGCTGTGAATGATGGAGGTGTCACAAACAATCCAGTGTCATCAGCATGCAGATACAAGTCTTAAGTTTGAAGTTGGTGGGAAGGGAAACTGAGGAATTTGTGGGTACATGGAGGTGGACATAAAAAGCAAAGAGGGGAAAGAACATAGACAAGCAGAGGCAGAACAAAACTTGTCTTACCCTTTGTCGTCTTTACTCCAGAGGATGGCGGGGGCAAGGGGGGATGAAAGGCTACATTTGCAGGGTAGTACAACCTGAGATCCTGCTTCAGCAAGCACCTCAGTTTCCTCACACTGAGCCCCTGAGGAAGAAACATGAAAATAAATGACTTTACAAAGAAAATGTGAAAGAAACATTTTCATTGTACATGTTTTCATTAAAAGATGAGAAAAAGTGTTTTAAAAAATCATAAATTTACCTGTCATAAGAAAGGTGATCACCCCAAAGATGAAATACTCCAACAGCATTTTTTCTGATAAAAATGTTCTTCCTAAAGTGTGTCTGTTTTCTTGATTTGTTCTCCGATGTGTGTTTGTGAGATGAGTTGATGAGGTATTTATATTAGCCCGTGGGTGGTGATGGAGGCGGAGGGCGGAGGGTTTGGTAGTTCCCTACTGGTCATGTGACTTCAGCTACAAGCCAGGCTTTGATGCGGTCTGTCTGTGTCAGCTTGGAAACTGTAAGACAGAGATGTAAACAGGGAGACCCACTTCCTCCCACGGATTCTCTCTACTTCATTGTGTTTCCTTCTTCACATCAAAAACAATATGTAAAAAATATAAATATGCAACATTAATCCATTTTTAAGTGAAAGCACACACAAGATACAGGCATAGTATGGTTGCATCTACAGTAAGACCTACTGTATTTTTACCTCATAATAAAGTTCCTTTTTAGAAATAATTCTATGCCAAATGAGCAGTAAGCTACTTTACAGTTTTTCTCACACCGCAGTGTATGTTACTTGTTTATGGCTCACTTCACAGAAGCTGTAGTTGTTGCTTTGAAACCGAGATGGCAAAACTGCAACACCAAACCAGCGTCACTCTTCCGTCACTGCCAGTCACTTGCGTTTACAACCACTGGTTAACTCACAGGCAGCTCTCATCATAATCAACATCATCACCAGGATGATGAAAACTAGGCCATTCAGTAATATGCTATTTTGTTCTGATGAATGTTCATGAAAGTGAATCATCCTATCCATTCTCGCTTCTTTGTTTTCCTTTTCGTCAATTCTTAAACTTCTGACACTGCAGTAGAAATGGGCCTACACTGCCAGTCAGATGTTTGTCTAAATGCCTAGTTTTAGCATATTTGATGAAATGCCAACCAAAGGGATTGCAGTTCATCATAAACACTTTACACACAAATATAAATTGAAGTTAACAGAGAAATTTCTTTGTTTTGTTTTACGTGTGCATTGTTTATGTTTTTATTGGCACAACCGAAATTGAATAAAAAAACATAATAAAACACTGTTGTAGTAATATACAGATACGTCTACATAGGAGAAGTCATAATGGTTGATGAGTACTGTGCATTAAATGTCCTTATACCTTTGTACAACTACAACATAGTGTGTTGTAAACCATTTATTAAACATCTATATACTGCTTATGAATACTAAATATGGGGGTTATCTTTAAGAATATTTTCAATATTTATATTTAGAGTCAGAGTAGTCCTCGTTTTTATTTTAAGTTCAGCTTCTGGTTAAGATTTTCGTTATTTATATTTTTATTTTTTCATTTCTCATTTACTCATCTAGTTTTGGGATATATATGTGTAATTTGGCTGCTGTAATCCCACTGGGATTAATACAATTATCTGTCTGTCTGTCTGTCTGTGTCTGTCTGTCTATCTATTGTGATAGCTTGCCAATTAACAGGTCCATCAGAGAAGCTGACGTTACTGTAACAAATGAAAGCCCAACCAAAAAATCAGGAAAACAAAAAGATTTAAGGTGTACTTTCAACAAACAAATAAATGTGTAGCAACTTGAAAAAAACTGTAAGGTTTGGAAAACCTGCAGTAAGTAAAAAGTAGAGCGAGATAGATACATGGATAGATACACCTGAGAACATGTGGGTGAAACCACAGAGCTGTTTTTCTTCATCTTGTGGAGACATTTCCCCTGGTGACAGCCATGTGACTGCTGGGTGAGTGATATTGTAAGTTTTAAATCTTTTTTATCTCATCCACTCAGAGCTTCCACGCCACACCAAAATGCTGTCAGCCTTCAAATTTAAATCTGTGTCACATTTGTTTCAGCCTGTGGCTTCAGTTTGGTGTTTTCTCACACACACATACATTTCAATAATCTCAGTGTTGGGGGCATGTGTGGGTCATTGTGAGGTGGTCTTTCCTAGAGTTGAAGTTTAGTCACCTCCACTGTATCTGAATATTAGGTGAAAGTACTGTAAAGGAAAATGCCCCTCACGTGGAAACAACTGAGCTTTGAGCTTTTGGAAATGCAGATGATTATGTTAATAAGGATGAGCTTGGAAAATAGTCAGATTATTTCTGTAGAAGTTCAGAGAGTGAGTAGTTTGTTCCTTTGTTAGACTCTCGTTGTATAATGTCTGCTCTTGTCACAGTTTTTATTAAAGCTTGAAGCATTAAGCCAAATAAGCAAGAAAACACATTGAATATTCAGGCAGGACTTTCCGACTTATTGTAAACACTGCTGTGGTTGAATTTCAATAAGTGATATGATTATACCATGCTATTCTAGTCTACATGTGTAGGTGACGAGATATAATGTTCCACTCAGTTTTCCTGGCAAAGGAAGCAGCGCACAGATTAAAAAATGCTGCTCTACTGAGAAATGTTTAAATTTTGTCAGCATTTTGTTCAGCGCTGCAAAGTTGAACACGGAAAGATGACAACATATAATGCATGTTCTTTTGGAAACTATGGTATGTGGTGAAACATACTGCATCCTAATATTTCATTAACATACATAGAAATTGATTTTTACATTTGTTATCTTTTGTTTCTACTGTTGATCCAAAGTATCCCAGCACAGGGAAGAAAAGAAAAGTCCTACTTTTCCTGCAGCACAATCTTTATACAGATTACATTTAAGGTGCAGACACACACACTGCACACTTGCGGTAAGACGGTAACTCTTCTCTGCACATGCTGTTGCAGTGTGGTTATGTTAAGGCTGAATGGAATCTAATGTTTAATAATGCTTGGTTTAAATTTCCACACACTCACTGACATCTTAGCAATAATGAAATTAAGACAAAGATCTGTTTTGCTGCACTTGTTTCTTTGAAAATGATGAATATTCCATCCGTCCCTTTACAACAGTAAGAATGAAAGTATCAGTCTGTGTGTCTGTGTGTTTGTGCGCTTGTGCGTACAGAAAGAGAGAGAGAGAGACTGAAGGCTTTCATGTTTTCATTCCAGCAAAGGTTTAACAGCTGATCTCACTGATTAAAACTGATCCATAAAATCTGATGTTTGTTGGAATGAAACCCTGCAAGCTTTCAGTTCTCCAACCCTAAAGTACATTATACCCAGGCTAGATGTAATCCCACATAAATGTAACAATAATGTGCCCACCTTTCTTAGAAAAATACATAATTTGCAAGGTGATATTGCGTCATCATCACAATGTCATACTTTATGCATAAAATTCGCAGTGCAAGAAATTGATTTCACACAGCACTACACTGTCACAAATTACATCTTGTCCAAGCTAATTTAGCGTATGCAAAGTTGACAGAATGCTACTTTTAGTTAGTTAACTACGGAAGCCAAGAGCGCCCATGCTTGCAATCATTTTTTAATGCCGTTATCTCGAGATCACGAGTTAATGATCCTGTTATCTCGAGAAAACGAGCTTTGTTATCTCGAGATCACGAGGTAATTTTTCCGTTATCTCGAGAAAACGAGCTGAGACAGTTTGAGAACAGACCGCTGCGAAAACACACTGATAATCTAATAAACGATATTTTTTTAATTAAATTTCAAACCCATCCACTATATTTATTAGAAATGTGTGTTTTTAAAATTACATACACTACCGTTCAAAAGTTTGGGGTCACATTGAAATGTCCTTATTTTTGAAGGAAAAGCACTTTACTTTTCAATGAAGATGACTTTAAACTAGTCTTAACTTTAAAGAAATACACTCTATACATTGCTAATGTGGTAAATGACTATTCTAGCTGCAAATGTCTGGTTTTTGGTGCAATATG